>JAOTRH010076812.1:0-17496 GCA_034768845.1 Heliamphora exappendiculata
TTTAGTAGAAATAGTTAATAAAAGTCTAACTAATTCCAACAATCTCACCCCCCCCTTGGAATTGGTTCTCCCCCCCCCCCCCCGGATTCCATTATTCCGTATAAATCATTCAAGCAGGTAAAAAACACAAGGGCCCATGCTTACCCTGCAACAAACACGAGACTAAGTTAACGGTGAGACCCATGTGTCCCCTAATCCCATGTCCCCCATTCCTCAACCAAGCATGCCCTTGATGATAAATAAATAGAAGGGGGGGAAAGTAGGGCACAAAACCCATAGTGAGGAACAGAGTGAAAGCAACAAAAAAGGATAATTATTAAAAAGGAAAAGGCATGACTGAACAAAGGTTCCATGACAAATAACTAAATACAAAGCTATTTCATAAAATTTAAAACTTTGTCTTGCCAATGTATGGAGCATCTGGTCTTGAAACACAGATACAAAGAATCAGACGAAGCCATTATTTTGAAGGGGGGCAAAGGGGGTTTTTTTTATAGACTAATTGGATCTTTTGGTTTCTTCGTCTCAAACAACATAGTTTCCTAACTTCTCTTTCGTGGTTCAACAGTTTCCTGTCTACTGAACTGTAAAATTCTTGAACAATACATTATTGAAGTTATTTACATGCAAGGCTATCTCCCAGTTTGAAACAAAATCTTTGTATATTTCGTCTATAGCTACAGGCTCATTAAACAAAAACTTTTTGTTCTTTTACATTGAAAGCCACAATATTTGGAGCAGAGCAGATTGGAATGGGCTACTCAAAACTGACCCTCACCTAAACCTGACACACTACATAGTACAAAGTTCATTAATATGGTGAATCTTTTCTGATTTTCAATTTCAAATTTTCATATAAAAATACTATTGAGTTGCATAGAATTTGCAAAGACCATGTAATAATCACAAGGTACATAATTGATAAACATGTGACAGAATTATTAAACACAAAATGAACATTTGATGAACTTATTTCAACCATTTAGGACCAGCCAACAAGGATCAGCCATATCAACTCATTTAGTTAAACAGGTGAAAAACATCTACCCAAATCCTTTCAAAGGGCAATTTAGGTCCAGCCTCTCATCCGACAAAATTTGGCACACCTAGCCAGGGGAAAAGGGATTCCTGCCATGTAGCCAACAAGAGTTATCCATCCCCAGCTACTGGCGAAAGGCCAAACAAACAACATCAATTGTCATCCATGCCAATTTTTTTATGTTCTGAATGCATGGAAATTCATGACTACAAGGAAAAGGGAGTATGTACATTATAACATAGAATCGTTATAGGGAGTATGTGCATAGAATCATTATAGGACCAGCCAAGTAAACAAACAAATCATAGGTCAGACACAAAGATTGGCATGCGTGGCGCGCACCTGCGTGGAAGGAATCTCATCTTTTTGAAGGTTGATGCGGTGGATTGCATGACCATTTGTGACATTCGTTAAAGGTCTAGCTTGATGAGCTGGGTTCCTCTCCCCTTTCCGATGAAACAAACCCCATCCGAGAAACACAGTGACCAATACGATGTACAGAATTGCTATGGCAAAGTCAACACATTTTGCCTGCAGTATTTGAGAATAAAACCAAATTGACAAATGGTGTTAAGGTTAAAACCATAAATTCCATTTAGACTTTAGAAGAACAATGACTTTCATGATGCCACTTACTGATTACCATCATAAAACTTACCGGAGCATATTGACAGGCTTAAAATGTCCACAATTAATACAAACCATTAACCCAAACACCAGTTATAAATTAAAGCATTCTACAGTAAATCTTCCCTCACCTTAAGAGACCCAATGCTCACCGAGCAGGAACCTTTTTTGTATTGGGGGGGAGGAGCTGAACTAGAGCAAACAGGAGATGAAGGGCAATCTCCACAGGAACAGCCTAGTGAAGTATCACCACATGAATAAGTAGTCACATTCATGGGTCTCATTCCAGATGACTCGGGAGCAGTTGGCACAAAATCAATTGGATATGGTGAACCAGGCACATAAAGGTCTGCTCGTCTACCAATAAAAGCAAACCATTCTGCCAAAAACAAAGTTTCCATAAGAACAACAATTAAAACAAAGAAGGTGTTCGGTAGCTCATCCAACAAAGATTATCACAATCCTTAAAAGTACGTTTTATATGAACAAATTAATTAATTGGAAGTGACAAACATGGCCAAAATAAATAAGAATATACATAGAAACTCCATCTTACTTCAAAATCAAGACACTTCACTTAAGCCACACAGAAGCAAAGTGCTTGAAAGAAATATTTAAAACATGACAAAGTAAAGAAGGGAAGAAAAGCGGGGGAAAAAAGAAGAAATTTTTAGTCGGTGATGCCTGTAGATTTGCAAATACTGTTGGATAGCTTGATATACATTGTTAAGCCTATTTCCTAGCAGCTTAAGCTTTTGGAACAATTGGTGACCTAGCATTGTACCAGAGCTCTGGTTCTGGGAGGTCCTAAATTTAAGTCTTGTATGTTTCCCTATTATGCAAATTATTGTGCACTATGTTCTATCGGTATTGGTGGCTTGGTGCACCTATTGGATGCTGGGTACCTTGATATACATTGTTAGGCCCATTTTCTAATTCCTAGAAACTTGAAAAGTTTTGGAGGCGATTGGTGACTTAAAACACCAAATAACCTTTTGGGCTTCCACATGCTCGGTCCAGAGCAAGATATTCAAGCAATGATCAAGTATGGAAATTGGAACTTTTTAAAGGGTCACTTTTTCCTGCTGCATTGTAGATAGCTAGCTTGTCTGGTCTTAGTTGCTTCTCTTTTGAACAGTAATGCCACGCAACTTTGGTGCAACCCTGCTATCTAATTCAGCTTGATCATTGTATTCATTGGCTCTGCCTCTCTTTTGTATCTGTGTGCTTGTGCATGTGAATTTGTACGTGTGTTCGCGTAAGAGAGAGTACCTTTAAAATTTTTAGCACCAGCCCCAATAAATTCCATTGCTAGAGTATTCATGGTACCAAACTTTACATCCTTGCATGATTCATATAACCCTTCACCAAAGGTATCAGTTATATAATATTGAAGCCCATCCACGGTCAAACTGCCATTTACCTGAAAGTAATGAACAATAATTATAATAAAATAACTAGAATGCCGCATATAAAGAATCCCATACCCATAAAACAATTGTGTAGGAGTGTCAACTTAGTATAATATGCTTCTTAAGATAAATGATCAGCACACAAGGCATGCTTCTTAAGATAAATGATCAGCACACAAGGCATGCTTATGAAAACTATAACTTGCAACTAACTAAACTCTACATGATGAAGCATTGTCCCAATCATTTTTGGGCATGAAACCCATTTTTTAAATCTGCTCTATGGGAACAGTGACTCCAGATCAATTTTGAGCAACCATATCTTTACTTGCTAAATCCTCTAAAGTTCTGAAACTAAATAAACACTAGTTAATGAAGCCTGGGCCCCATCATTTTGGGCAGGAAACCGATTTTGCAACTCCTCTGTATGAAGAACAGTGGCTCCAGATCATTACGGACTACCGTATCTTCACTTGCTATATCAGCCGCATCCATTTCAGCCTTTTCGTTCCCCTTAGCATTTTCCTTAATGTTTATAGTATCACTCATGGCCACTGATATCATTATTGATCAACTTAATTTTGTTAATATATATTACGTATTAATTATGTTAATTATGTTATCCTGTGGGTGTGTCCACAGTATCTATTGTAATCCTTCATGTCTTAATAAATGTATGTGTCTCACAATGATATACACTTCCATTATTCTATTCTTCATAATCTAACATGGTATCAGAGCCGACATGGAACCCTAGCCGCCGCATCAGCCACCTCCCTTCTCCGCCGCTGACACAGATCTATCTCCAACACAGGCAACACCAAATCCCACCGACAAAGCCCCAACAGTCGCCGAACCCCACCGACAACCCTCCGACAGTAGCCGACCCCCACTAGCGACCCTCCAACAGTCGTCGCGACCCTCCGACAGTCGCCGAACCCCACCGACGACCCTCCACCAGTCGCCGCGACCCTATGACAGTCGCCAACCCCCACCGGCAACCCTCTGACAACTGCGAAAATCCACCGACACCCACCAGAAACCCTCCAAGACCCTCCAACAGTCACTTTTTCTCTCTCCCTCACTGTGTCACTCCACCTATCTGTCAAATCGGCTGCGTTCAATACAAAAAGAACCTCTGTGCTGTCCAATTCTTGGTGATACAGTGAGGGTCAGTTGCTGTGATTTCGTGTGTTTGTGGTTTGTGATCCGTGGTACTTTTGGGCCCTTGTTTGCGAACAGGGATGTCAGAGGATTCGGTGACCTGCAAATCCCAAGTTGATGCTGGACGGCAGCGTACCACGAAAATTTTCTTGTCATCGACACAGTTGGTTGATCGGCGTCTTGAGGGCGCCAATGGATATGCCCTATGGCGGAAGAGCGTCCTTAAATCTCTTTAAGAGATGGAGCTCGATTCCCATTTATTTGATCTTCCCCCTGCATTAACATCGGAGACTTTCAGGACCTGGACCTGTGATGATGCCTAGATATTCGGTCAGTTGCTGAATTCAATAGATCAGTCTATTCAAGCGTTGGTAGCGAATACTGATACTGTACAGGAGATCTGGGTATCGTTGGAATCTATATATTCCTCTACGAATGATCTTTCCCGCCTCTATAACGTTATGAAAGGTTTCTTTAAGTCCCAGCAGTCCGGAAAGCCTCTTTAGGATCATTTTATGTCGTGCAAGATTTTGGCTTACGAGTTTGATCGTCTTTTACCGTTCACGGATCAGCTGTCTCAGTTTTAGGAGCAAAGGCAGCAACTCCCGGTGGTGTGTTTCTTGGCTAGCCTGGATTCCGAGTTTGACTCCGCCCACTCTCAGATCCTGGTTGGGGCGGAGATTCCCACTCTTTTTGAGATGTTCCGTCGTGTGAGTCGGGTGACCCGTCGGGATGAGTCTCGTGGTATATCTCTTATAGAGAGTTCTAATCAAACTGCTATGGTGGGATTTCGTGGAGGCCGTAGCAGTCGAGGCCGCAGTCGTGGTGGTGGCAAGTTTGGTCGTGGAGGAGGCCGTGATGGCGGTCGTGAGACCCGTACGTACCATTATTGTGGGATTCGGGGGTACATTCAAAGTGAATGTTATAAGCTTCATGGGAAGCCCCCACTGGTAGCGAATGCTACAGCTGATCACAGTCAGCGGGACTATGGCTAGACGAGTCCTCAGGGGGCCCCTATCCCTTCTAGACGGGTCGCCGAGATGACTGCGGCTAAGTATGACCAGTATATGCAAGGTCAGTTTAGGCAGAGTATGAGTTCTTCTAAGTTACCAGCAGCTACTTTTGCAGGTAATCCTGCTGCATGTGTGGCCACCTCGCATTCCTGGGTCATTGATTCTAGAGCCTCTGCTCATATGGCTGGATCTTCAGGTAGTCTCTCAGATTATAAGCTAACTCCTGGTCATGCTGGTGTTTTTGTTGCCAATTGATCGTCTTTAGCAGTTGAGAGTTGTGGGTTTGCAACACCTAATTCTGCTCTTTCTTTATATTATGTCTTGCATACTCCTGATAACCCATTTAATTTGTAATCCATTAGTCAAATTACTAATGAGTGGGGCTATTCGGTGACTTTCTTTCCTGATCATTGTGTTTTTCGGGATCTTACGACGACGAGGACTATCAGTAGAAGTTGGGTCTCAAGAGGGTTATACCTGCTCGATGCTGCTCCTGCCAAGGCTTATTCTGCATTGTCTTCTTCAACTCTTGATGTCCATTGTCGTCTTGGGCATCCAGGTTTGTCGAGTCTTAAAATTCTTTATCCTAATCTAAGTTTCGTGTCTTCTATTGAGTGTGAGTTGTGTCACTTTGCTAAGCACCAGCGTGTGCCTTTTCAATCTCAAGTCAATAAAAGAGCTTCTGCTCCGTTTAATCTGGTTCATTCTGATGTTTGGGGACCTAGTCCGGTCACTTCTACATTTGGTTTTCGTTATTATGTGAGTTTTGTCGATGATTATTCTCGTACAACTTTTCTCTATTTAATGAAGAATAAGTCTGAAGTGTTATATGTCTTTACTTCTTTCTGTATGACCGTGAAAAATCAGTTTGGCACGTGTTCGGCTGTTGCGTAGTGATAATGGGGGGAGTATATGTCTACTGCTTTGCGGGAGTTTATGGTAGGTTATGGTATTTCTCATCAGACGTCTTGTCCCGATACCCCCGAACAGAATGGTGTGGCGGAAAAAAAAAACAGACATGTTTTGGAGACAGTCCGTGCTCTTCTTTTCCACATTATTTTTGGAGTGAGGCAGTTCTCACGGCATGTTATCTTATTAACTGCATGCCCTCTACTATGTTAAGTGGTGCTTCCCCGATGTCTGTTTTGGTTCCTTCTTCGCCTGTGCACTCCCTGCCCCTTAAAATTTTTGGTTGTGTGCGCAATGTGCGTGACACTCGACCCCAGGTGACTAAACTCGATGCCCGTGCACTGAAATGTATCTTTCTTGGCTATTCCCAGCATCAGAAGGGGTATCGATGTTATAGTCCCGCATTACGTCATTTTGTTGTGTCTCAGGACGTCACTTTCCTTAAATCTACTCCAGTTCTCTCTCCTGGCTCTGAGTCCATTCCCCCTCCATCGTCAGACGATCTTCTTGTCTATTAGGTTTCTACTGATGCTCCTGCCGTTCCTCCGCCACTCCAGGTGTCACCTCTTGCAGCACAACCCAAGATCCTTCTACTGAGCCAATTCTCCCGTTGGTTAATCCTTTTGCTCCACCAGTAAGTGAGCCATCTATTGCCGGTCGCCGCCCTTATCGTACTTGTCAGGATTACCCCTGTTATGTTGACTCCTATAAGGGTTTTCCTGCTTCGTTACGTGCTTTTGTATCTACTGTTGATGCTACTGATGTGCCTCCCAGTGTTTCAGAGGCTCTCTCTCATCTGGGTTGGCGTAGTGCTATGTTGGACGAAATGGCAGCCCTTGATAATAATGCCACTTGGGATCTTGTTCCCCTTCCATCCGGGAAGAAAGCAGTTGGATGCAAGTGAGTCTACACTGTAAAGGTCAATCCTAATGGTTACTTAACTCACCTGAAGGCTCAGCTTGTTACCAAAGGTTATGCCCAAACCAATGGCGTCGACTATTTTGAGACCTTCTCTCCGGTCTTCAAGAAGACGTCTATTCGTATTTTCCTCTCTCACCACCGCCCGAAACTGGCCACTTCATCAGTTGAATGTCAAGAATGCTTTTCTCCATGGTGATTTTCAGGAGGAAGTCTATATGGAGCAACCTCCGGATTTTGTTGTACAGGGGAGTCTGATTTGGTCCGTCGCTCTCTATATGGCTTGAAACAATCTCCCTGTGCCTGGTTTGGCCAATTCATCATGGCGGTGAAAACAGTTTGGACTCCAGCAGTCAGGAAAAGATCACACTGTGTTCTTTCGCCGAGCTGCTTCAGGATGTATTCTTTTGGTTGTCTATGTTGATGATATTGTCATTACTAGCAATGACAGAACTGGGATTAGTTATCTGAAGGCCTTTCTGCAGACACAATTCCAAACTAAAGATCTTGGGCACTTGAGGTATTTTCTGGGGATCGAAGTGACTAGAGAAAAGCACGGGATATTTATTTCCCAACAAAAATATGCGGTTGACATTTTGCAAAACGCGAGTCTTCTCAATGCCAAGAGTGTAGAGTGAATGGATCCGAATGTAAACCTCCTCCCCAGTGATGGTGAGGTATTTTCTCACCCTGACAGGTATCGTCGAATGGTGGGTAAACTCAATTATCTGACAACCATGACAAGACCAGATATTGTTTATCCAGTCAGTGTTGTAAGTCAGTTCATGTCAGATCCTCAAGTCCAACATTGGAATGCGGTGGTCCGTATCCTACGGTACCTCAATTCTAACCCTGGAAAAGGCTTACAGTTCTGTGACCGGGGGGTCACTTTCGAACCGAGGGATATTCGGATGCCAACTGGGCAGGATGTCCGATTGATAGGAGGTCCACATCCAGGTTCTTAGTTTTTGTTGGTGGGAATCTGGTATCGTAGAAAAGTAAGAAGTAAGATGTGGTGTCAAGATCTAGTGCTGAGGCGAAGTACAAATCCATGGCATTGGAACGCTAGAAATTATGTGGGTTCAACAGATTCTCACTGAATTAGACGAATAACCTACAAGTCCTACTAAGTTGTAGTGTAATAATAAGTCTGCTGTCTATATTGCCACCAATCCAATGTTTCATGAACGAACAAAATATATCGAGATCGACTGTCATTTCATCTGGCACGAGTATATGAAACATACTATCGACTTTAGTTTTGTTCGATCTGGTGAACAGCTTGCTAATTTGTTCACTAAGGCCTTACCCAGATCCCGTGTTCAATACATTTGTAACAAGTTGGGCATGATAGATATCTATGCTCCACTTTGGGGGGTGTTAATATATATTACGTATTAATTATGTTAATTATGTTATCCTGCAGGTATGCCCACGGTATCTATTGTAGTCCTTCATGTCTTAATAAATATGTGTGTGTCTCACAATGATATACACTTCCGTTATTCTACTATTCATAATCTAACAAATTTTTCATTTCCCATAAGTCACATTTCTACAAATTCAATTTTCACAGATGTATTCATTTCCAGCTTTGTTCAGTATTGTTTTCACCACACATCAATCTCAACATCCACATTCAAATTTAATGAACAATATGTTGTTGACTACAACAATTCCAAACTTACATTTGATAAACTCAAGCACGCGTAGACTTGTGACGCATGCTGTTTATGGATAAATTTGACATGAAATGCAACAACATAAGAACAAGGTTTGATCTATTTCTAGAGCTCTATTTTTCTTTAGTTTCATTAAGAAGGCATCGCTTGTATTAATGTAGCATTACTGTTAAGTTAGGGGTATTATTGTACTTTTAGTATTTTTGGTCTTATTATATAAATAACAAGTGGTAGGGAGAAAATCCTAATGTTAGGTGCTCTCATTTACTATTACTCTCATTCTCCCTCTTTCTCCTTTTTTCTCCCTCTCTCCGCAATAATCCTAACATGGTATCAAAGCAAGATTATGTGTAAGAGAAATTTCTTAGCAATCCTTTCTTCCTCTTTTTGTTTTTTTTCTCCTTATTTTTCTAATTTCAAAACTGTAACTGTAAAAATAAAATTAAAACAAAAAACAAAAACTGTTCCTTGATGATCGATAAATTTCTCTTACACATAATCTGTTCCTTGATGATCGATTGGTCTTCAAAACCAATGTTATAATTTTTCCCAAATTTTTTCTAGTTTGTTTCATAGCTTTCCCCAATTTTTTTCCAATTCTAGCATCGCTAGGGTTTCTTTTTGCAAATTGCGATTGCACGTTGCTTCAATCGATGGTCTGTTCTTCCTGCATGGGTGCCGATTAGGAGTGTATGAGATTCGAATCAACTCTATTGACGCTTTTGAGTTGATTTCAAGCTCAGTTAAGGGTTTTTTGACAGATTCAGCTGGTTTTCGCACCCTGTCTTGCCTTTGTTACTCTGTTTCAATCTATTTCATATGGTTTCGGTTCAAGTAAGGGTCGACCAATATTGATTGAAGCTCTTGAGTGTTTGATTGAAGTTTCTAGCTGTTTCTTAGGCCTTCTTTTTTGCTTTGCTGCGATTGGTATGATATTTTGGATCTTATTGCTACTCTAATGGTTCAGTGCATCTGTTTAAAGTCCATTGCTTCCATCCGTTTCGTACTGCTTGTTCTTGGTTTTCCATAGCCATGTTTAAAGTCCATTGCTCCCATCCGTTTCGTACGGCTTGTTCTTGGTTTTCCATAGCCATGTTTAATACAGAAAAGCCTTCTAGTAGTTATGAAGACACCGAATTGACTCGTTTAGGAACTCCTACTGATAGTCTGTTTCTTCAGATTAGTCATGTCAAGTTGGATGGTAGCGATTCTTTGATCTAGTCTCGTTCCTGTAGTCTAGCCATTGCTGCTCACGGTGTGTCTGGGTATATCACTGGTGAAACCAAACAGCCAATAGTCATGGATCCTCGCACACGATGGATAGAGAAAAATGCCTTTATCAAGTCCTGGTTGTTACACTTTATGCAGTTCACCATTAGTCGCAGTTTTTTACTTCTGGATAATGCACATAAGATTTGGTCCGCGACTACCCAGAATTATTCGTATACTGGCAATGATGCCCAGTTGTATGAGTTAAAGAAGAAACACCGTGGGTTAGATCAGAGAAACCTATCATTGACTCAGTATTACGCTGACTTGACTAGCTTATGGAGCGAGAACAATTATTATCAGGACTTCCATGCTATTTGTACTTACTAATACTGCTACTTTTTAGAAAAATGTAGAGAAGGAGCAAGTGTATGACTTCCTTGCCGGACTCCATGTTGATTATGATTCGATCCGTGATCAGATTTTGAGTTGCGATTCGTTTCCCACTTTGCGACAAGCACGCCTATGTCCACCAAGAAGAGAGTCGCCGTCATGCTATGATTCCAGTTTCCAGTCAGGAACGTTCTGTGTTAACTGTGTCATATCTATTCCTCGCATAGGCTAGCTTAGCCATACCAAATCTGGGGAGAAGAATGGCTAAGTAGCCCAAGATCAGCTACGCTAAGAGCATTGTGGTAAATCTCGTTATACTATTGACCATTGTTGGAAGTTACATGGTCGTTCTACTATGGGACGTGGAGGCAAAGTTGACTACAGGTGCCTGATGACTCAGGTTGATATCTCTTCTTCTACTGCCTCCACTTCGTCATCCAACTTTGCTCATTTAAGTATATCTCCTATTGCACTTAGTGCAATCGTCTTTCATACTCCTTGGATCATTGACTTAGGTGCCACTGATCGTATGACTGGATCTTCAACTTTATTTTCTTCTTACTCTACTTGTTCTGGTAAAGATAAGGTTAGAATAGTTTATGATTCTTTATCTTCTATGTCTGGCAAAGGTTCTATTCATTACTCTTCTTTACTTTCTCTATCATTTGTCCTTCATGTTCCCAACTTTTCTACTAACCTTTTATATGTTTGTCGTCTTACCAATTCCTTAAACTGTTCTGTAACCTTTTTCCCTACTCATTGTGTATTTCAAGAACTGGAGACGGAGAGAATGATTGGCAGTGGTAGTGTACATGGTGGGTTGTACTTACTAGATGTTCCGTCCTCTGCTTCCGTTTCACCTTCACAGTCTGACCAGGCTCTCCATACTGATACCAGAATCCTCCTACAATTAATTCAGTGGCATCGCCGTTTGGGGCATCCTTTCTTTTAGAGTTTTAGAGAGACTTTTTCCTTCTTTAGTTAAACATAGCTCTAGAATGATTTTTTGTGTAAGGCTTGTGAACTTATAAAATATAAACGTTCTGTTTATCCTTCAGTGAATAAACGCGGTGATTCTCCTTTCACTATTATTTATTCTGATGCATGGGGTCCCTCACCAATTATTTCTATTTTTGGTTATCGATGGTTTGTGACATTTATTGACTGTCATTCCTGTGTTACTTGGGTCTATTTGCTTTGCACGAAAATGAAGTCTTAAACTATTTTCAAAATCTTCACTGCATGGTTATCGATGGTTTGTGACATTTATTGACTGTCACTCCTGTGTTACTTGGGTCTATTTGCTTTGCACTAAAATGAAGTCTTAAACTATTTTCAAAATCTTCACTGCATGGTACGCAACCAGTTTGATGCCAACATCAAGATTCTCCGAACTGATAATGGGATTGAGTATCTTAATGGTGATTTTCGTGCCTATTTAGAGGGTCATGGTATTCTTTTTCAGACAAGTTGTGTATGAACTTTTGATCAAAATGGAGTCGCTGAACGTAAAAATCGTAATCTTCTTGAGGTTACCTGTTCCCTTATTACTATGCATGTTCCCAAGTCATTCTGGAGTGAGGCAGTATTTACTGCGGCTTATCTTATCAATCGTTTGCCCTCTAGTGTTTTTCAGTTTAAAATCTCTTTGGAGCTTCTTCATGGGTCTCCACCTCTCTCCTCTCTTCCACCCCGAATTTTTTGTTGTACCTGCTTTGTTCATGCAACAAAACACCCAGGTAGCAAATTGAACCCTAAGGCTATCAAATGCGTCTTCATTGGTTACTCTACTACCCAAAAGGGTTAAAATGCTATGATCCGGTCACCCGCAAAAGTTTTGTCAGCATGGATGTTACATTTTGGGAGTCCGAGTCCTTTTTTCGTTCTCCTACGACATCTCTTCAGGAGGAGACATCTAATCTAGACTAGAAGAGATGTTACCATTGGATACACATATTCAGGAGTCTCAAGGTTTGGTTTTTCCGAATCTTATCCTGCAAGCTCTTGTTCCTAGTGAGGGGGAGATGGAACCCAGTAAAGATGGAACTAAGCAGCATGTTGGTGGACGATTAAACAGAAAGGATCTGCATATTTATACTCACCGCTCGAAAGATCAGACGGCTCGTATACCACTACCATTTTGCCAGTTGCTACCTCCATCCTCCAGTTTAGACTCTCCCACTGATTCACCTGGTAATGAGTCATCTGTTGCTGATCTTGATAATTGTAATTTACCTATCACCCTTCGAAAAGGCGTTAGGACATGCACTCAACACCTAATTTTCCATTTTGTCTCTTATAACTCTTTATCAGCCCCATATCGTGTTTTTGTCTCGTTTTTGTCCTCTATAACGATTCCGTATGGTTGGAAGGAAACTATTGAGGATCCTAAATGGAAGAAGGCTATGGTTGAGAAGATGATAGCCCTGAAAAAAGAATGGTACTTAGGAGTTAGTCTCTCTTTCAAATGAGAAGAAGATAGTTGGGTGCAAATAGATTTTTATAATAAAGCACAAGGCAGATGAATCAGTTGAGAGATTCAAAGCAAAGCTAGTTGCTAAGTGCTTTACCCAAACTTATAGTATTGACTATCAAGAGACTTTTGCTCTAGTAGCTAAAATGAACTCAGTTCGGGTACTCTTATCCTGTGCTGCTAATATAAGTTGGCCTCTCCAGCAGTTGGATATGAAAAATGCATTTCTTCATAGAGATCTAAAAGAATAGGTGTATATGGATGTACCACTAGGCTTCTCATCTCGTGAAACTGAAGTAAATGTGTGCAAATTGATAAAGGCCTTATATGGACTAAAACAATTCCCTCGAGCATGATTTGATAGATTATTCAAGGCCGTGCTAAGATTTGGATACCGACAGAGTCATACCGACCATACTATGTTTATCAAGCAAGGCAATAATAAGATCACTATTCTTATGTACATGTTGATGACATAGTTGTGACAGGTGATCAGTACTTAAAAGTGCCGATCAAATCCTGCAAAGTATGCTTCGTTAAGCCTCGACTATATTTTTATTAACATGTTTTAGTAGTATTTCAGTGTTAGCATAAGAAGCAGCAAGATGGTGAAAAAATTGACTAAAACGGATCAAAAACTGTCAAAAGTCAACAATTCAAACGTGGAAGCCAAATAATCAAAACAACATTGTTCCGGTTACATCTTATGACCAAATAGTGATAATAGCTCAAAATTCAAGAAATTTGGTAAAAATGTTCAACGGTGAAGAAAATAATGTTTCAAAAGAAGTTAGGCAAAAAATATGTGAAAAATGTGTGAAGAAAATTGACATACCTTTACTATTTTGGTCATAACTTTTTGTACAAAATGAAGTTTGACATGAGGCCACAACCATTGAAAAGTATACTTTCGGGGCTTTAATTTGGACATAAGAATGACCCTATATTTGGTGTTTGGATGAAGAAGTTATGCTCGTTTGAAGTCAGGACAACAGCGCAATCGCGTTTTTACAAAATTCCATCCGGACGGAAATATGGGCGTCCAGACATAAATAAGGGCGTCTGGATAGAAAAGTTACTGTTGGAAAAGCATCCGGACGGAACGGGACAGTCAGAATTTGAATAGAACTCTGCAACAAAGGGCGTGAATTGGTACTATATATACAAGGCTTGGGGGATTCATTCGAATTATTCTAAATTTTCAAAAATCAAATTGAAAACTCATCAAAAGACAAGTGTGGAAGCTCTGGAAGTGACAGGAAGATGAAGACAGAGGCCCGGGAACCAGTTCTTCTTCAACTCTTCATAGATTCGAGCCAAAACATGATCGGCTAATCTTCTTCTTCCTAGGAGATGATGAGCCCCTAGTCGGTATTTTAGGATTAGTTTAGATTTCTATCTCTTTTCTATTCGGATTTAGTTCGTTGTATGATTTTAAGACATTGGCGTTTGATCAACGGGTTCTTAATTTGATTATCTAGTTTTCGTTTTTACTTTCTGTAATTGTAATAATGAGATCATGCAACTGTTATATGTTCTTATTCTTATCCAAACGTGAGATATCTTATACTCGGATAGAACGGATCGTACCGAGATCATTCGGACGATGCGTGCCACGTCTAAGATAGAATATGCCGGGTTTGGATTTGACCTTATCCTCTTGATAATCCGTGTCAGTCTTGTAGTCGTGACCGGATTGAATTGAATCGAATGAATAAAATATAATGTAAACGAAACTAAAATACTTGCTATGGTGGATTCAAATCCTTAGAAAATCTTTTCTCATCTAAATCAAATCTCTTATTTTCAGTTTAATTTAATTTTAGACTTTTTTAGATTAAACCAAACAAATTTTTTTTAAAAAGAGAATCAGATAATATTTTAAATTGTGAAATTATAATTTCGTCTCGCAGTCCCTGATGAACGATACCTAGACTTAATCACTATTCTACCAAGTAGTAGTTGATTTTAGGATTTTAAATATTTATTTTGGTACGATACGATAACGAACCAACAGATAATGATACTGAGGAGGCATCCCGTCATAAGACAAACCTAACAAAAGAATTTGAGATGAAAGATCTGGGGGCGCTACGATATTTTTTTGAAATTGAGGTGGTTAGATCAGATAATAGGATCTTTATTTCTCAAAGAAAGTATATCCTTAACCTTCTAGAGAAAGCTAGTATGATGGGTTGTCGACCTGTAGATTCACCTATTGAGGCTAATCATAGTCTCAGTAGTGGTAATGGAGAACCTGCCGACAAGGGTCAATTTCAAAGGCTTGTGAGAAGATTAATATACCTATCTCACACCAGACCTAATATTGCATATACTGCGAGGGTTGTCAATCAGTTCATGCATGATCCTCGTAATTTACATCTTGACGCTGCTTATCGTATTTTGCAATATCTTAAGTCTGCTCCTGGAAAAGGGCTCATGTACTCTTCGTCACGGCCATATGAGATTAGAAGCTTTCACAGATGCAGATTGGGCTAGTTCAGTTGATGACAGATGATCTATATCGGGGTATTACACATTTGTAAGAGGTAACCTGGTTACTTGGCGAAGTAAAAGGCAAACAGTGGTAGTTCGATTAAGTGCAGAAGCTGAGTATAGGGCTATGCTACATGGTATTTGTGAACTCATCTGGCTCCCAAGTACTATTAAAGGATTTAGGTATTTGTTAAGTTGGGGGTATTATTGTACCTTTCGTATTTCTTGGTTCTATTATAAATAACATGTGATATGGTGTAAACCCTAGGTTGTTGTGCTCTCATTCATTGTGTTTTAGACTCTCTGCAATAATTCTAACATGGTATCAAAGCTCGATCCTATGTAAACTTCATAGCAATTCTTGATTCTTTTCGTTTCTCATCATTTTTCTAATTTCGAAACTGTAAAAAAAAAAAAAAAAAATCTCCCTTGATGATCGTCTGGTTCTCTATACTTGATTTGTAATTTTTTTCAATTTTTGTCCATGCTTGTTTCATAATTTTCCCTAATTTTTTTTCAAATGTCGGCGCCGCTAGGGTTTCTCTGCAATCTTGCGATTGCACCGGTTTCTGCTTCAATCAATGGCCTGGTTCTCCTTCATGGGTGCCAACTCAGTGTGTCAGAGGCTCCAATCAACTCTTTTTGATGTTTTGGGTTGATTTCAAGCTTCGGTGAAGGTTTTTTTGTTCGCGGCTGGTTTGTTCGCGCCTAGTTTTTTCTCTTCGGATTTGTTCCTATTGGCTATGTTTAGTCTTCTTTAGAGGGTTTCGGCACATCCCTGGGTGTTTAGTTGCAGATTTCTAGCCGTTTCTTAGTTTGTTTTTTGGCTTTGTTGCGATTGGTATGCGATTCTGGTCTCTACTGGTACTATAGTGGTTCGGATCTACTTGGTTTGCCTCTGTTTACAGTCAATTACTTTCCTCTGGTTCATTCTTCTTGTTCTTGATTTCCCATAGCCATGTCTGATACAGGAAAACCTTCTGGTAGTCATGAAGACACTGGATTGACTCGTTCAAGGACTCCTACTCATAATCCGTCCCGGCAGATTAGTCCTGTCAAGCTTGATGGTAATAATTATTTAATTTGGCTGCATTCCTGCAGTTTAGCCATCGCTGCTCGCGATATTTGTCTGGGTTATATCACTGGTGAAACCAAACAGCCCACAGTCATTGGTTCTTCTCGTACACGCTGGATAGAGGAAAATGCCCTTCTTATGTCCTGGTCGCTACACTCTATGCAGCCCTCCATTAGTCGCAGTTTCTTACTTCTGGATACTGCACATTAGATCTGGTCCGCTGCTGCTCAGACTTATTCACAGACTGGCAATGATGCCCAGTTGTATGAGTTGAGGAAGAAACTCCGCGGCTTATAACAGAGAGATCACTCATTGGCTCAGTATTACGCTGAGTTGACTAGCCTGTTGGGTGAAATTGATTATCATCAGGACTTCCATACTGTTTGTCCTACTGATGCTGCTGCTTTTCAGAAGATGGTGGAGAAGGAACGGGTATATGACTTTGTTGCCGGTCTCCATGTTGACTATTGATCCGATCCGTGTTCAGATTTTGGGTCTCGATCCATTTCCCACCTTGCGACAAGCGTGCTTATGTTCAACAAGAAGAGAGCCGTCGTCATATTATGGTTCCTATCTCCAGTCAGGAACGTTCTGTGTTAACTGTCACATCTCTTCATCCCACTGGCCAGCCTAGTCATATTAAGTCTGGCGAGAAGCATGGTTCTGTCGCCCGTGACCAGCTGCATTGTGAGCATTGTAGTAAAGCTCGTCACACTATTGATCATTGTTGGAAGTTACATAGTCGTCCTACTCCAGGACGTGGCGGTGGACACCGTGGGCGTAGTGGACCTGTCCGTTCCCACGCTCATCTCTCTGAGCTCCCTAAACCATCCGGTGAGATTGGCCCTCTTTCTGAGGCGGAGTTGACTACTCTCAGGCGCCTGATGACTCGGGTTGATATTTCCTCTTCCACAGCCTCTCCTTCCTCATCCAACTTTGCTCATTCAAGTATTTCTCCCATTGCCCTTAGTGCAATTGCCTCTCCTACTCCTTGGATCATTGACTCCGGTGCCACTGATCATATGGCTGGCTCTTCTACCTTATTTTTGTCTTATTCCACTTGTTCTGGTAAGGATAAGGTTAGAA
>JAOTRH010076823.1:0-17496 GCA_034768845.1 Heliamphora exappendiculata
ACCCCAACCCACCCCATCTAGTGAAATAGTCAATAGCTTTAATGAACTTCTCTTGAATCACATCACCTCAATAATGAAATTGAATTAGCAATAATTATACATCCCTAAATCTTTTCTAATTGTGATATAATGTAACATACCTCCTTGTGTCATCAATCTAGAACTCAATTGACTGTGGATTTTAACTGAACTGGTGAGTTTATGATGTTCTACTTGTGTGATGAACCAAAAAGATTTCAAATTAGACCATCTTTGTCTGGGATATGACTCAGCTGAGGGTAGCCCTTGTTCTTGTAGCTCTTACTGTTTCATGATCCTCTTCTTCTTCTTAATTAGTTAGCTAGTCTCTGTCATCTCATGGGGAACACATGGATACTGATATTCTCATAAAAACTGAACTCACCACAAATTCAAGATTTTACAAAAGTTCTTCATAGCTAATATTCATATAATCATAGAACTCCAAATTAACAAAATGTAAAAGATGATTTCAAGGGGAAAAAAAAGGAATAGGAAAGAAGAAAGAAAGAAATTAACCTGAAAATTGAAATGCTCAACAAACCAAAGTTCTCTACCTAAAACTTCAGCTAAGATCTGGTGGGTTAAAGTTGATGGGGAAACCGAACTAATTGAGGACTATGATCACATACCCTTAATCATGAGTGTTCCGGTTAGAATGGCGGACGACCGGTGGCCCAATATGCCTCCGGCGGCATTTGAATGGAGTTGAGAAGATTTGGAGGCATGCCATGGAAAAGCGCTGGGTCTGCTAGTAGTTGTGGTGGAGCCGCCGGCGGCGGCTGCTGCCGCCCGACAGCTCCGGGAGATCCAAGAGGACCTCCTTGCATTGGAAGAGCGGCGTCTTCTTCTTCAAGAGGAAGCCGCTCATACGCGGCATTACTAAACGAGGCAGCCATAATCACAACTGGGCCAGATGCGAGAAGCGCACCCACAACGCTACCACCCACCACTTGGCCTTGTCCTCCGGCGAGATATATGGTCAGTCCCGTCGCAGCAGGCGGCGCCGGAGGTGGCAGAACCGACCCAGATAACGACAAGATCTCGAACCTCCCGTGTAATGTCACAATTGCACCCGTTGACGCCGGTTGCCGGAGGGTAACATTAGTCACGGTGCCAGTCCCGCTCAAAATGCAGACCCCTCTCTGGCGCCGCCGCGCAAAGGTTGCGATGCTGTCGGCGATGTCGCACCCGTCGGCGATCTCCATCACATGGGTGCGTAGG
Source organism: Heliamphora exappendiculata (assembly GCA_034768845.1). Lineage (NCBI taxonomy): Eukaryota > Viridiplantae > Streptophyta > Magnoliopsida > Ericales > Sarraceniaceae > Heliamphora > Heliamphora exappendiculata. The sequence continues at coordinate 1,243 of JAOTRH010076823.1, forward strand.
GCATTGGCGCTGTCGCGGGTTATGATGATCGGCGGCTTGGGCTTATTCTTGGATCCGGCAGGTCTCCCTCGGGGCCTTCTCGTGATCTCGCCTTCTCCGGTTCCGGCAGAACCTTCGTTGTTGCCTTCTCCGCCACCGCCGTCGTTTATTTGGTCATCGTCGTTGTTCTCGTCGGGATCTCGATCTCGATTCTGTCCCATGTTTAGGCCGCTGGTGCCGCTTTGCTCATCTTCTGAGTTTTGTTGCTGCTGTTGGTGGTGGTGAAATTGATGGTGGTGGTGCAGAATATTGAAGTCTCTTATGTGGAAAGAAGGTGGGAGAGAGTGTCCGTGCGCCGATGCTGTCACTGGATCCATTATTTTTGTTCACTTGTGTAATTTCCTTTGATGTTCTCAAAACCCTTTCTTCTTCTTCTTCGTCCTCCTCACAGAAAAGTGACAAAACCCAGATTACAGAAAACCCAAATAATAGAAAAACAAAGGAAGTAAAGGCTATAATGATTAAGAAAAGCTAAGAATAAGATGGTGGAAGCAAAACAGAGAAGAATAATAGGAAGACTTTGCTCTCTCTCTCTCTCTCTCTCTCTCTCTCTCTCTCCTTTTCTTGCTTGCTTTAGCTTGTTTTATGAATTAAAATTTCTCTCTCGCTCTCTCCCCTTTTCTTGCTTGCTTTAGCTTGTCTTATGAATCAAAAATTCAAAACACCAATAGCCTTCCCTAGAAAGAAGAAAGAGAGTGGACTTTGGGTGGCATCCACCAAATTCTACAAAGCTGAATAAAAGCATATGTTAACAGTCTATTGGCCCCGGTCAATTTGGCTTATTTATAAATTTTTTCGTTTTTATATATTTTTTTTTTATAATTTAGTTAAACTATTATATTTTTTAAACTCTTTTTATTAAGACGAATCAGAAAAATAAATTTTTTTGATCAAAATATAAACAAAATTCAAAAAAAATAAAAGTAAACAAAAATAAATTAATAAGTCAAATTTTATATTATTTAAACAAAAATAAATAAAAATAAACTAATAAGCAATATTTTTCCAAACATGGCCAATGATCTATCTCTTCCTCCTAAATTATAAGGCTATCTCTCGGTTTTATTTTGCTATTAGTTCTTTTATAAGGTTTGGGAATTGAGAATAATGAAGATGCGACCATAGGTTAATGTCTAAGTTATCTTTCCCTCATCCTACCCGATTTAATTGGTTAAGACAAGAACTCAGTTTTATTTAATTTGCTTTGCTTTGTGTGTTTTTGAGTGCGTGATGGATCTTGAACGGGTTTTCTCTCTCTTTATCTCTCCCTATGCTGTATATATAATTAATGAGTAATTTGACTATATTTACGTATTACATGATATTATATTTTATATATTGTGATTATGTTATTTTAAGAATTACTTATAAGCATCACAAAATATTATTTAATCGTTACCAAAATATAGTCACCATGTCATTAGTATTATATAGTTAGACTTTGTTTTTAAGCAATATTATTTTTCTTGTTATGTCAGTTTTAAATAATTTATTTTATTTTTAAAAAATATTTTTTATATTTTGATTTATTTTTAATTATTATAAATGGTATAATTCTTAATTTCTTTATAATTAATTAGTTATTATTATTTTTTAAAATTTGAAGTTTTCTTGTTAAGAAGAATTTATAAGGTAAAATGATTTAAATTAAACTTGGAAAAAAATCATTAAAATAATTTACTGAGTCCCTTTCTCCATATTCAATCTCTTCTGTCCAACTCAAATAGTTTCCTCAAAATAAAAAGAAAGAACGAACTCCGACTCAAATCTTTATAAGCATGGATCACTCTTCTAGGGACCGTCTTTGTTGTAGATATATTTTTTTATGGTTCTTTGAAGCTATTTTTTTTTTCTTGTCTTTTAAAAAAAAAAATTTTCCTAAATTTTTATTATTTTGATTCATTGTGATGAAGCAAAATTTAAAATTATAGTCATTTTAGTTAAAATTGAAAAAGTTTATTAACGATAAAAAAAGGTTTTATCAAAGCTTTAAAGTGAATTTTTCGGTTTAAGAATTTATTTTTTGATTAATTTTTTTTTATTTTTTTAAATTCTTAGTGACAAAAAAGTCTAAAAGTACGACTTTAGATCAGCAGCATTAAAAAATTAAATAAATTTAAAAAGTTATAAAAGAAAAAATCGAAATGCTGGCTAACTTCAAGCTTCAAAATTGGACTTCCTATCCATCACTTGGCCTTATTTCTTGGGACATATTTGGACGGTTAGGGCACCTTTGATCGAAAATAAAGGGGTCAAAAAATACGTGCTCTGACTGCTTATTTTTGTCAATCATCGTTTTCGTGTAAGGTCTACTAAACATATGATGGTTTGATATTTTGGATTGAATTGGATAAGCTAAAATAAGATAAATAAATAATATTATGAGTTATACATATATTTTTTTTAATACCAATAAATTATATAATCAATTATGTGTACAGTGAAAATTTTGAATTATGTTTGGTTATGGTGGAATAAAAAAATAAAATAAAAATTGTAGAGTTATTTTTTATCGTTAGATAATGAAAGAAAATAATCTGAAACCTGGTACTAATAATACCAAAGAGAGTATGATATTATTAATACCATGAATAAGTTATTGCTAATCCATCATTTGTCAGATTATTAGTTCTAATCCTACTATACGAATGTGAAATTAGTTATCTTAAGAAATAAAATCTGATTTGTGCATGGGTCCCACATTTTTTTTAATTCAATTCGGTCCGAAACAATCCACTAATCTAAATATGCCCCAAGGGCTTATTGGTTATTCCTGTTAAGTTTGGATAGGATACGAGAGGTTAGTAATACTGAGGATTCTATATATATTTTTTATATATATCAATGAATTATAAATAAAATTATGCAAACAGTGAGAAATTTAGCTCATATTTGGTTAGAATTAGATAAAGAATGGAATACGAGTTGTATAGTTATTTTTTACTGTTAATCTATAGAAAATATAATTCGGAGTCTTGTACTAATAAAACTAAAGAGCCCGGTATTATTAATACCATACATGAATGAGAGATTAACAATTATTCATTCATCGAACCGTTAGTCTAAATCTCGCAATACAAATGTGGGACTTGCAATGCGGTGATGACAAATTTTTTTTGATCGACCGACCTTGTTCATTAGTCAATTCCTCTCTTCTAATACCTTAAAACAAATAAAACCTAAAGATATTATATTCCTCAAAAGTGAGGCGAGTACATGCAGTGCCCATAAAAGGCACTCTATTGTGCTTTCGTTATGTTAATTAAATTCTCAAATATATTTTTATGATTAAATTTGTTTATTATCTATATAAAAAATAAAATTAATTTAATATTTGGACCTATTTAATCGGAAAAACATTTGTTTAACACATGGTAATACGAAATATTCTATCCTTCATCCAAGCACAAGATTAATCTATATTCTCTTATCTAATCTCATACTTTTCTTCTACACACTATCGATATAACTCATCTGATCCTCATCCTCATGATATTATATCTCCCATGCCATTTTATAATTAATTAAATGGAAAGAGCAGTGCAGTTAAAGGAAACCCAACCACAATCTCTAACTATTTCTCAATACTTCCACTCGAACCATGTAGTGAACATCTCGAAACGTATGGCCCTGTTTGGTTGTAGTTTTTTTTTTTTTCAAAAAAATTCTTCAAAAATAGATAAAATGTATTTGTTACCAATTTTAAGAAAACTGTTTCTAGAAAATTGAGTTAGAAAATGACCAAAAAACTAAAAACTTTAAAAATGATTTGAAAGTGTTTTCGCTTTTTTCCCTTGCTGAACTTGGTGCACTGAAACACTGAAAGTTATTTCTCAACTTTGAGAATCAAACGTATTTTTTCTTTTTAAAATATTATAGAAGTTCTTTTTAAATTTTTTTGAAATTTTTTTTTGAATATGAGTTTTGAAAAACACAATGGCACGAATTTCCAAGGTATTTGAAAATAGAAGTTTATGTGGCTATGAACTCTATCTTTATTCAAAATCAGGGTTATGTCTATAGATTTGCAGCTATGAGAAGAGTCAATAAAATATCAGGGTTAAAACCCTAATAAAAGCCACAAATATAATATGGAAAAACCAGATTAGAAGCCAAAACGGTCTGAATTTTTTTTCCTTGGGGTTGTTGCTCAGGCTCGATCCTCCGCTCCATCAACTAAGTATAAAAAAAAAAATCTATTTAAGACGAACAAATCGGGTCATGAATTGGACACCAAAATTATCATTAGACTCCACACGTCTTAACCAAATTAATCAACCAAATTTATTTTTCAAACAGTGTGGCACAATTACATGCATAATACAATAAATTTCACATAAATTTTATTTTTAAAATTTAATACTTGTGAATATGCCACGTCATTAATACATTACTGGAGAGGCATATAGCGTTTGGAGCCCTTCCTTTGTTTGTATCTCTTTCTCTCTCAATGGCAACAGTAGGGTCCACATGTTTCTGTAAGCTGGAGTCGTGTTTCATCCCCCACCTTCCTCCGGGTATCAATTCTTTTGACTCCTCCGTCTTGTTATACGGTGGTCATCAACTACTAGTTTTTTAAATATACAAATAAATCAAATTAAACCAAACTAAATATTTATTCTAATTAATTGGAATTGATTACATAAATTTTTTAACGTCATTTTGCTCTGTATTTAAATTTGTAAATATCGATCAAAAAATTATTTTCAGAGAAATTCAACATGCTACTTTATTGGGTTGTAGATAATAAGATAATAAAGACAATTTATTTTTAATATTAATTGACTTTTTGAGTTGAAATCTACCACTTTTACGTGACAACCAAATTAAAACAATATTACCACCAAACAAAATCAAAAACTATAATATCAAAAGAAAACGAAAAGAGTTGAATCAATAGTAGCAAATAATTACTTAAGCCCTATCATTTTGGCATATTTTTCATAATATTATTGTATGGTCGCGCTTATGTACTATTTTTTTTTCTCTTGTATAATATTGTTAATTCAATTAGTTTCTCTTGCAACGCAATTGATCGTAGATAAGATTTATTTGACTTTAACTTGGAAAACTTATTCCCCTTGAGGTAATTGTAACAAAGTTAACAAAATTTTATATACCAATTTATGTATTTGAAAAATATCAAAACAACTATTATTTCAGGGTCAAGGCTGAAGATTCAATATTTCTAATATATTTAAATATTCTTTTGGGTCTTTGTTTATGGGTTTGAGCCTTTTAATTTTAATAATTTTCTTACTTAATAAGTTCATACAAAATTTTATAAAAGGCAATAAAAATTTAGCAACACTATTCTTTGGCTAAAATTGGAGGGCCAAGCGGACTACACACAAGGCTAGCCTTACATCTAGCTAATAAATATAAGTTAATATACTAGTAGTTGTACTCAAGTGTTGCACGTGGATTATGTAAAAATTATGGGAGGTTAAGAATTTATAATTTATGTTTTTAACTGTTTTAGAAGAAAATATAAATAATGAAAATATCACATTATTTGTAGATTTTTTTGATAAATAAAAATGTCAAAAAACTTTCACCAAACTGGGTACTTTCTTATTGTAACAGTATAGATTATTTCATTCGAAGTATTTCTAGTTACGTTATACATTATTAAATGACAACTCATTTAAACAATGACACATAATACTTTGAAATTAATGAATAATTAACCCTTCTATGCACGCTTTCCTTTCAGGTGACATTAAAAGAGGTAATCATTTTTACAAAATCATAAAATTGTCTAAGAAAATTACCATCCTTGGTTTATGTAAAACTCATGCATTTGGTGATAGATTTTGAAATAAACGAAATACCGTGTGTTAGGCGAGTGGAGCCTAATTATAATTTTTGAAAATTCGATTCATAACTCGATCCATTTTAAGCGCATCACGAATAAAAATAAATTTTTTGTATTGCTTAGTCCATATAATATAAGTTAAGGCTAAAAAAATTTTGACCTATTTTTTGATTTTTGACTTAATTGTAGATTTTTATATATTTGTAATTTCACTTAAGGTTTCGTAACTCTTGTAATTATCTATACTGTCTTCTATTATAATAAAAGTAACTGTAATCCCATAAAATAAACTCTAATTTTAGATAAATTATATAAAATTATATTTTTATTAATTATTTTTTTATTTTCTGCAATAAGACGGTGATGGTCCAAAACCATTGAAATCGAACCATGTTAACGATGCTGGTGGATGTCTGGACCACATCAAAGTGATATGAATTTAATGAAGTGGGAGAGGGAGAGGGAGAGGGACAGGGTGTACTATTTGTTTGTTTTTATATACATATATTTATGTAAGTATGGTTTGACCGCATAATCCAGAGTAAGAGGTGGTGGGTGTGTGTAGTGTGGATGGTGGGGAAATGAGAAAAGACGCGTGTGCTGCGCTGACAGGAGAGGTGGTAGCTCGGCAACGAGTAATTATTCAGTACTCTTAAAATAATTTTACATGTTAAGTTTATGTGATATTTTTATTTAATATAATAACGATAAATTTTATGATAAAAATATAATAATTTATCTTTATTAAATTGTTAAAAGATAAAGAATAACTCATATTATATAATTTGTAATTATTTATTTATCAAGAGTATTATATAGCATAACCTATATAGTAATTTAAGAGTACTTAATAATTTTTTCTTGGGGACAAGCCACATAACGAGCACCAGGAGAGTCAGACTCTTCCCGATAACAAATCACTTGTTCCGAAAATTATAAATTCTAAAAGTGTGTGCAATTAAATTTTTGTTTAGACGTTTTTTTTTTTTTTTTTTTTTTTCTGTTTAACCTATTTTTTGCAAAATCAACACAATGTATCTTAAACAAACTCTAAATGTTATAGTTATTTAATGATGTAATAAATAAAGAAATAATTTTGGTATTAAAAAAAATTATAACAGGGTTTCAACTTTATAAGTTTGCTTTATATTTTGAAAAATTATATATATATATATTAAAATAATATTTTTTTATTTTGTTTTTGCGTATTTTCATTTTATTATGTACGAATTTTTTCCGTTCTAATTAGAAATAAAGCTAGAAATTTAGCTCTACGAGGATCAAGATAAAAAAATTTAACTAATAAAATATTTATTAATTTTTATGGGTATTTTTTTATAAATCGTGTAAGGCTTAATAGTATATAATGAAACAATTTTATCTTAGTTCGCACAACTCTTGCTAAAAGGGATTTAAAATCCGAATTAGTGTTTGAATTTTATTTTGCTGCAGATTAATATTTTGTGAGGTTTATGTGGTTCTATTTGATGATCAGTACACCTATTTATTTAGTTGTGGTATATTATCTGAGGTAGGATCATTATTTTAAAGTGATATTAAAATATACACACATGGTGAAATATTTATAAAAAAATTAAATTATTTAAAGTTTAGACACACAACTCACTGTAAAAAGTGTTAATAATATAATTTTTATTATATATATACACACACCTTGTACATTACAAGACTACACAAAATTTGGGATCGGGGTGCTGTGGCAGCACCCTTCGACCCCTTGCTTGGGATCGGGGTGCTGTGGCCTCTTCGACCCCTTACTTGTTCTGTCCTAATCCTAATAACAAACAAGGCGCAAATAATATTTGCTTCTCTTACTCTATTTTTTCTTGTCTCGCTCCCAATTATATAAAATAGGCATTTTAAAATATAAGTATAAGTATAAAATTTATTTTTAAAGCATAAAAATATTATATTTATCTCTTATTTTTTATCTCCATTTCTTTATACATTTTATATTTTTAGTTCTATTGATTCATTAATAATAATTTTTTATTTATTATATTATTTATAACTTTTATTAGTATTACCAACTTTAGTTTTAAAAATTATTTTCAAAATATTCACACCCCCAACCACATTTTCAATATTTTCCATCCTCTCTAATCCCATCAAATAGAAGATGGGATTGTCATCCCTATGTTTCTATGTTTTAATGTATTAAGAAATTATTAAATACATCTTAAGACTTTTTAAACTCAAAATTCTTACATTTTTTAAATAAACTGAAATGCATTAAAACAAAAAATATATAATTTTTGCAAAATAAAATCCCTAATCCATTCAACAATCCTAATCCCTACCCCCCAATTGAAAATTAATGAAGAGAGAGAAGGAGGAATATAAAAAAAAAAGCAAAAAATTATTAGATACTATTAAAATTAGTTTGTCATTATTTAGGTAGTAGTCTTAATAAATAAAAATATTCAATACACATTAAACATGTTATTTTTTATCTCTTATTTACTTATAAGATGTGATTTAGTATTTTGGGGTGGATAAAAAAATTAAAAAAATTGATAAATCAATCTGAACCGGTCTGAATCATATGATTTGGTCAGCTTGACAGCATTAATATTAAAACGGTTTAATTTTAGTTCTCGATTTTCTAAAATTATTATTTACGTTCAAATTCTCAATTTTTATTAAAAAAAAATCAGTTCTAATTATAACTGAACCGAACCGCACCGCTTTTTGTGAGGGAATATATATATTTTATATTTTTATATTCCTTGTTTTTTTAAAAATAGTTTTAACAATTTTAATCCAAAAATGTACTAAAGAAAATAAAACAATTTATGCTAAAAATTAATATTTTAATACAAATAAATTAAATATTTAACAATTAATACACTCTTAGAAAAAGAAGAATTACGAAAAACAAATTGCTCATTTTTTTGTGATCGACTACAGCTGCATTGACGATGGTATATCATTTATATTTAGTTTTTAATTTTAATTTTTTGAGTAACAACTTAAACTAAACTTGTTTTAATTATGTATTTAATAAAACTATTATTCTTTAGAAATGGAGAATCGAAACGAAACCAAAACTGACCTGTTATTATTGATAGGTTCTGGTTTGATTCCACAACTTTAATAATTTGATTTTAATTCTAATTAAAATTTCAAGAAGTTGATGAATAGTCTAATTTATAGGTCATTTACTATTTTTCATCTAGCAGAAGATTTTTTAAGGAGTAAGATCCGTACTCATAAAAGTTTTAACGCGCAAGATCTTTTGGGTACAAAAATACTCTAGAATAAATAAATTTATATATTTTTTTATTAAAAGCACGTGTTAAGAACACAGATAAATTTATTTGTCTTATTAAAAGCACGTATAAATAATATAAATAAATTTATTTATGCATTTTCAAAACATGTATAAAGAATACAAATAAATTTATCTGTTTGCATTATCTGTGTTGATATGCAATAGATAAATTTATCTATTTACATATTAAACAAATAAATATCAAACAGATAAATTTACTTATTTGCATATTAAATAAATAAATATTAAACAGATAAATTTATCTATTTGTTATGCAAAACAGATAAATTTATCTGTTTGCAGGATATTTTTGAAAAAAATTACATAATTGAACCTTATGCGTTAAAATCTTTATTAATGGACCTTGCATGTTAGAACATAATTTTTTAAATCTTTGGCTAAAATTTCCTTAAAATTTTTAAAACCATTACAAATAATTTAATTTTTAAATTTACTTGGAATCAGACCAATGTTATCCGAATAGAATCCTGCCAATACTGTCCTACTCAAATATTCGCTCTTTCAGCCTTGCTCTCTCCTTCCCTCTCCCTGTTCTTTGGTTCTGAAACTGATGACCTCTCTCTCTCTCTCTCTCTCTCTCTCTTGCATGACCCGCGGGCGAATTCCCATGAAATAAAAGATGCTCTTTGTCGAGTGCTCTCTCTCTCTCTCTCTCTCTCACCCTTCTAAATCCAAAGCTCAATGTGGTCCCCTAGTTATACAGATCTATGATAATGAAAAGGAAAAAAATGTGTGCTCAAGTGAGATAAAGATTAAGATTATTGGTACTAAGAGTCTTACAGTTTTGTTTTACATTTGTGTTTAGATCAAGAATACTGATGTTTGTTTCACATTTGTATTTGATCGATCGTTCGTATCTACGCACATAGCACAGTTGTAATAAAAAATACATTTCATATATATAATTGAAAGAATCACCTTTCTGCCGAAACTTGTAGTAAAATATTATCTGATTTTCGTTACTTTGGCACACACAATTTTGTTCTTCCTCTTAAAAAAGATCCCTTAGTGAGTTGAGGGTGTAACATAGCTTATAAGATGAGTTGAAAGCCCATAATCGGGTAATATAAAATTCTATCGCCTTACAATAACTAATTACAAAAATTACGAAAAAATTAATCTTGATTATCTATTCATATTGAAATTGATAATTATAATAAATCTCAGTGTAAATAAATAGCAAGAATTTGATTTTATAATTAATCTGTAATTAATTATCTATATACGTAATATTATTGTATAATAATATGCAACCAGCACCGTCTCCTACCACCCTGAACGGTGGCTTCACGGAGGAGTTGAACGTCTTTTAGATTGGATTTTGAAAGGGTATGGATTCTTGATAATTATATGCTTATATGAAGATTAATTTTACCTTTAGTTTAAAGGAGCAGAAATCAAAAATTATTCACTAGAATTAGATAGAATAAGAAGAATACATAATACATTATACATAAGTCTTACAATTTTCATTTTAAATATTATAGAATAGTGAATGAGGTTGTGTATACCATGGTATTATTTATAGTATCATATTTTATTAAAATGAAATAAAAGTATATGATAAGAGTTAAAATATTATTTTTAACTGTTAAATAAAAAGAAAAAATAATTCGGAGAGAGAGTTGACATATTTTCATAAGGAAGGGATGGAATAAATAATTTTGTAAATATTGAATTATTAATTCCCTATATACGGAATTAATAATTCAATCTAGTGAATCCAATGTAGGATTAATAATTACAAGAGATAGTTTCTAGATCTTAAAAAAACTTATCCAGTGCTCTTAAGCAATGTTTGATGTGTCGGATTAAATTAGAGTGGATAATAATACGTAGGTTTTACATGTTTTTTTTAATACTAAAAGATAGTAAAAATAATTACTTATACCGTAGTATTATTTGACTTGTGTTAAGTTAAAGTGAAATAAAGCATATGATAAGAGTTAAATTATTTTTAGTTACTAAATAAGGAAGAAAGATAATCTAAATTAGGAATAAGTTATTCTAGGTGTAAAAAGGAGTTCACAATCTCATGTCATGAATTCTTCACTACTAGTTGCCCAAATAGGGGATTAATAATCCAATTTAGTGTAAATAAACGTATCATTATTTATACAATGAGACCAAATTAATTTGAAATAGTGGGTTTCATATATTTTCTATTTTAATTCGACCCATTTAATATGACACAACAAACATACTCATAGTCCATTACAACAAATATGGGCATAGATATGATATTTGGTATTGCTCAAACTAGTAATTTATATATTATAACTTGTAGCATAAATTATAAGTGTTTGTTAAAAAATGTAACTTATAGCTGAAACAGAAAAAAAAAGAAATTATAATTTGTAACAGAAATTATGAATATTTAAAAAAATTATAACTTATATTAAAACTAGTAGTATGAAGCTAAAAAATACTACCAATAGTTTTGTCAAACACCTCTAAAAGTATAAATCTTTTAAATATATATATATGGATATTGGACTCGGGAGAGTGAATTTAGGGATGACAATGGGACAAGACCGGAGTTGAGTTTTTTATTTATGTTCCCTATTTGATCGGCGCAGGAATTAGGAAAAGTATCGAAAAATGTGGCGAGAACGAAAATATTTTGGAGAGAGTTTTTAGAGTTGAAGATAGTAATATTAATAAGAGTTATAGATAACATAATAAATAAAAAATAATAGTTGATAAATTAATAAAACTAAAAATAAAAATTATAAGAAATAGGAAGAAAAATTAAAAATAAATATAATATTTTAATATTTTAAACTTATTATATTTTTAATATATATATTTTATATATGTATTTATATTTAAAAAATATTTATTTTATATAATGGGAAACGGGGTGAGAGGAAACGGGACATGAGAAGTAACTACCATTTCTACCCCGTTTATTATCGGAGACGAAGAAAATTCATACATAATGGGGCAACGATGTGTGGGGATGGAATGGAACGGAAAAAATTACCATTCCTAAATGGATTAAGTTAGGCTCCCCCATTTTAAAAACAATTTATTATTATAAGCAATTATATAAATTTAATTACCATCAAGATAATTATAAGAATTTAACATTCAACTCTAAATATTTTTAAAAATAATTCACTCGCGGTGAAAAGAGGGATAGAAAGGTGATTTTACTAACTCCTGTATACTAATATTCAGCATTATGATTTTCTCAATGCATTGAATTGCACTAGAATTTTGTTTGGGTGATTTATTTATTCTCATACCTTTTTCAATATGACAAATATTCTATTTCACTTAATTTTCGTTTTTAATACCTTTTGGTCATAACTTTTTTCTTAATCAAACAAATTTTATAAGGTAAAGAATGAACCAAAAAATAGTAAAAATCTAAAAAGGACGAAAATAACATAATATGTCAGATTTATTTATCTTTATTCACGTTTTTAGTGCAAATTTTCAAATATTTTAAATTTTATTTTACCTTTTCAATTCCTCTCATTAAAACAAAACAAAAAAAGAAAAAAAAAACTTGATTAAAAGATAAACTAAAAACAAAAATAAATAAAAAATTTATCCCAAAATTCCAAAATTCCAAAACCTTTTTCCTCTGACTTTAAATTAGGTAACCAAAGCAATGGCAATTAAGCTTTAATAGTGCAGGCCAAGTTAGATACAGTAATATGAGTGAATAAAAAAATTTTAAAAATAAAAAATAAAGAACCAATTCACAAGCAAGAAATTAAGAACATTGTTCAAGTTTGACAACTAGTTCATTAATCTACAGTTATGTCAAAAGAACATCTTTCTTCATGATTAATTTTCAGTAGAAAAACATTCACCAATGTTTTCATTGACTATTAGTCCCCATAATTTGAATTAATTTGAGGCTTTCTTGCTAGGGTTTTATAGTTACAATGGTCAATTTTAGACCGACATACAAATGATAAAATTAAACCATGAGCATTGTTCAAATAACGCTCACATTTTTCATAATTTGCTTTCGTAAAAGCTTGATTAGTACTGGACTCGAAACTCACAAATTTGCATCTATTTTGGTGTCTTATTGAGGAAATACCCCAATATATCTAATGCTGGCTATCATATATAGTAGCCTTGTTGGCTTGTTGTAGGTTTTCTCCTTTATTGAGAATAAAAAGATGCTAACTATCTATAAAATAAGCACATATTTGTACTCACAATTTAGAATGAATTGTTGACATTTAACTTAAAAGTATTGTGCGCCACACATACTTTAAGTAAATTTGAACAATTTATTTTGAATTTTGAATAAATTAAGAATAAGTTTTATTGGGATGTCGTAACACTGTATTGGAATTTAATCACTAATTTCTGAATAAAAACGAAAACAGATCTATGCACACACACCCAATAATATTTTATAAATTTATATAATTAGGATTTTATAATTAATGGGGGCTAAATTTTTTAGAATTTGCCTATAAATAGGAACCTTGTAATTCTGCTAAATTTAGTGAGTTGAATAAAATGAGTTGAGATGCAGAGAGATATGAAAAAATATCAAAGGTACCGGGATAACATTTGAGTGGAAAAAATAATTTTGTTTCAAGACTCGAGTTGTAAGTGGATTATCTTTTTCACCTATAAACGTAGGCATGCTGTGCTAAACTACGTAAATTTTTTATGTAATTTTTTTAATATATGCATGAATGTGTTTTTATTTACGTTCAGAAATTGATGAGTAAATCTCAATACACTATTTAGAATATAATTAAATTTGGTGTGAACCCGTGTACTTTTGCATGCTTTTATCTACATGCCATGTCAATTTTTCTTTATATTGATTGTTATATGCCTATGTATGACATGTGCAACTTGGTTCCATGATGAGAGAGACATATAATGAAGAAATAATTCAGATAAAAGATAAAGTCAATGCCATCTATATTAACCTTGTTAAAAATTAATTTGGGAATATTCTATATTGATGCCATGATCCACAAACCACATGTAATTATATATTTAGTACTTAGATTGTATTAACAATATAGAAGTAAGAATTGACCCTCAATTAGATCTCAATTAATCAACATTTTATAGGGCCTATGCTTACTTGTCCTAACTCCAAGGTGATAGTTCCACATTACTAGGAATGAAAAGAAATTTATCTCACTGAGAAGTATATGTAATTTGTAAACAACTCAAGTACTAAGTTGACAAATAGATCATTTTTAAGCCTGATGGTTTCATTTTCCTCCCAATGGTCATAATTAACCTCCCCTTTCACACCTGATGGCTGATGGGCCAAGAGTCTATTCTTAACATTTTTTTATAAAAATAAATTTTATTCTGTACAATCTAAACTTTTTTGAACTTTTAGGTAAAAAAATTAGCATTATATTAAATGATTACTCATTTCCTACTCAGGTAGCAATTAAATTGTATCGCTTTCCCACTACATGTGTACATAATTATTTCGTACTCAAGTAATATAAAATTGTATCGTCTAACACCTTCCATTTACGTGCAGTCACATAAAATTACTAAAAATATCAAATTTTGAATTAAGCCCAATATTGCATGCCTAAAGACACCAGAAAAAACCTAGTCAAAATTGGATGCTTATAGATTAAGTAATTATTAAAACAAAAATCTCCAAAATTGAAAAAACACAAAGTCAATGGCATAAATGATGAAATTCAATAGAAACTATTTTTTTTACACAATACAGTCTAACCGAACAAAGCTCTCTCAAAACAAATCCAAGAATGTTGAACCAGTTAGCCTAGGATGGACAAAAGGGAGATTGCCGGGACAATCGCCACCCCTAAACCTCGAAAAGGTCATATTATTATAAATCACTTAACCCTTTAATTAAAATTTTGCGTCTATTTCTGTATACCATGCAAATATTTTGTATACTCTTATGAGCATACATGTAAATGGATTTTCCATAGTCATGTTTTGTATGATCACTACTGATAAAATCTTTGCATTAATATATGTCTCTTTCTAAGTAGATGTATATGTTAAAGAATATAATTTCACATTATTTGAGTATATATCGAATGAGTATTCACTTAATATAATATATATACTAAAATCTATATGCAAAATACCTTTAGATTTTGGATTGAATTCAAAATAATTTATATTGTATTAGATCGGGATCCATTTTATTCACTTTAAAAAAGAGAAGAAGGAAGGAAGGAAGAAAAAAAAAGAAGAAAAAAGCTCACACCTCTAAACAAAATAACCCCATGGGTAAATTAATTGAGACTCACATGATGAACTTGGAAAGTTTTAGGTCTTCCAGAAATGGCGTTGTCTTGTCTTGTCTTGAGAAAGTAGAAATGGAAGACAATGATGGAAGAGATGGGAGCTTAGAAACTGTCAAACAGGTTTAATGCCAATCACCTAATTTATAATTTTTTATAAATATTTTGGTCTTGATTACCAATTTTAGCTTTTTGGCTAAAAATACTAAAAAGCTAAAATTGTTCGTTTAGTTAAAAAGCTAAAAAGTAAAAAAATTAAATTAAAACACAAATTCTCAAAATGTTCTATTCAAACTCATATCACTCTTAAAATACAATAATATCTCTTTTTCATGACTTATTTACTACCACTGCTAACCACATATAATTATTAATATTAAATTTATAGAGCAAAAAAATTAACTTTTTATCTAAACAACTAAGTTAAAAAAAAAACTAGCTTAAAAACAAGTTAACAAATAACTTACTTTGAATTCAATTTAACTTTTTGACTAAAAAGATACAAAAATAAAAAATTAACTTTTAAATTAATTGCCAATCAAACCTAAATGTTACATAAAATTATATTTTAAGTTTTGTCTCAGTCAATCGCGTGTTTTTCATTGTTGAAAGTGATCCAATACCATCCTGTTACAAATATTAATACAAGTTAAGAAACCCCATTTGAGTAGGTTTAATTAAAGGCGATATAACCCATTGAATAAGTTAAATTAAGGCTATGTTTGGACCGGCTTAAGAGCTGACTCTTTTGGCTTCTTTTTTTTTTTTAAATAAGAGACCAAAATTTTTAACAAATTTTTTTGCTTAAATCTTAATTGGCTTTTTTTGTCTTTAAC
>JAOTRH010076844.1:0-50060 GCA_034768845.1 Heliamphora exappendiculata
ATTGCACTACATGTCATATTGAAATTACAATACAATTAGTAATATTTTTTTTTCAAAAAAATAATCAAACTCTACAATAAAAGAGTCTTTGATTATATGCATAATATCCCAAACTAATCACATTATTTAGGATCTATGAAAGGGTCTTATTGGCAGAGGCGTGAGAAATCTCATTGTTTTTAAAAATAGATTTTTATCCCTCATAGTACGTGATTCGGTGCATCTGGAAATAGTGTTCTACCCTCTAGAATTTAACTATTGATTTTCCATAAACGTGCGCTCGTAAATGTGGATGTCTTAAGCACATCTCTATTGGTCATCTCAATACCAACTCAAAAGTCAATATATATATAATTCTATGAACACAATACTTTATGATATCATATGTTATGAAACAAGGATATCTCAATTTTTTATTCTGCTAGGCTAAGACACATATATACCAAATTGATCCTTCAATTGCCTAACATCAGTAACCGAAATCTTCATAATAGCATCCAATCAAAATATATTAATATTTCAATAAGGAATAAACCAACGGTCAAAACTGTAAAATCAAAAACTGCATTAAAAGAAAAACTATGCATACATATCCAATGGCACAAACTCAACTAAAATGTTCTTTTGATGCTTATGTTTTGAAATAATAAAATATTAATATTATTATTTTAATTTTGAATTAAATGTATAAGTTAATTTTGTATCAAAATTACAAGAAGCCGTGGTCGAAGCACAAATTATCTGAGCATCAGGGCTACCGCCTTTAATAGCTCGGTCTCCTCATAGCTGACATGCACAAATATCAAGGAATTCGTGCCTGAGCTCAACATCCGTATGCCTAGACCTGACACCAAAACCATCATGTCAGAAGTGGTTGATTAGATCGCAGAGCCGGTGTGTTAGGAGTTATTAGCTAGATCTACGGGGCTAAAAAGAAAAAAAATAAAAAATAAAAAATCTAACAGCGCCCAAAGTACACTTCACGCAAATATTAATAACAAGAGAAGAGTCAATAATTTAGGTACACATAACACACTTATACAGCCAAAACTCTGCCTATTTGTTCCCTTACCTTCAGGCATAATACTAACTTAATTGTCAAAAGGCTTTTTGATTGAGCAATCGACGGAACATCTCTAACTCCATTTCTTAGTGTAGATCATGTGGATATCTCTTGTATATTCAATTGCCAGCGAGAACAGGACCGTAGATCTCCATCTCAACCCTCTAAAATTTGGCGCCATATATGGGAAGTGCAATGAAGAACGGCTTCATGGCCACTATTAGTGAGACCATGTCTTTAGCAACCCACGGAGGGAGAATAGCAGGCAAGACGGGTGTAGTATCACGTTCGAGTCGTCGCACACGAAGCCACCGATGGAGTGAGGCACTATGTTCACTCTGAAATCTATGTCGGCAGTTCAAGGATAAACCAAAGGGAGAAACTACCAACGGGAGCTCAAATCGGGTTACCCCGTTTAAAGGGGGTCAACTGCCCCATTACTTCCTACAACGAGTGATGGAGCTGTATTCGGTTGAGCTGCGCAGGTGTGACTAGCAACTAGCTAAGTTGCGTAGGGAGCTGCGCAATACCCAAGATTGCCTGGACCATAGTCACAAGCAGGGATGGCGTAATCCTAACAGAACTCCGCCATCACCATAAAAGTGTTTACAAGTCTTGCCAAACGACCCATGGCTAGGGGCAAAAAGAAAAAGAAAGGCAAGATAGAGGAATCAAATCCTGACAAGCATATATACAAGGGATAGGGGTTAAACAAAAGATATGGACAAGGTATATCTTAAATATCAGTCGTCAGAGGTGCCTAGTGCGCAGGTGAAATGTCCTTTAATTCACCAAAGCAGATGATGATGATGCTTCTAAAGCTTTATTGGAGATGGCAGAGTGAGAGAATGTGGGCATGGATGGTGAAACAAACGAGGGGAAGAATGGGGGCTAATCCCCACTATACATAGAGCCCTAAGAGTTATGAAAAGGGAACACCAAACGGTGTCCTTGAGATAACATTCTTGGCATGTGCCCATTGTATTTAATGTGAAATCATGTCTAGGGCAACACATCAGGCATAGACGGTATGGTTACTAGAAATAAGTCATTTGTCTGAGTTGGCAAGACAAGCCAAGCTAGGCAAACCTAGATCCAAGCACGGTGGAAGCTCGATTATGGTCGGCAAGGGGTGGCTAAGCAGAGGAAGCATTATTAATTTAAAATTATTGGTATTTATTGAGAATCGTTCCTGATGTTATAGATTTCAAGGTGCACCTTACGTTGTACGCATTAAATGAAGACAAGGACGTCACTTTAAACGTCGTCAGGGACCAATCAGGAAATGACACATGTAAAAGCATGACTGTTCGTACAAAGAAACATCCCATCAAAGAATGAGACATTATCATATCTTAATCGAGAAGCCTTTTAGGCACGTGCCACTGGTCCATTCAAATTCCCAAGAAGGGTCTAAATCCAAGGATGGCCAACATGGCCCATTGGTGTCTCATCACCTCAGAACTTATAGCAATGTCAAGACGATAGGGGCAACTGAGGGAGGTCATCAAACTTTAGGCTGACCAGGCATCCATGTCAGCATAATCGCAATGGGTTCACCTGAGGTCAGTGACCATGAGTTGTGGTCCGAACATGAATCAGGTGAGCATTAGGGTTACGGCCCTCAACAGCTCAATATCTTCATAGACATGTGCACAAATATCGAGAAACTAATACCTGAGCTCGACATCATTACGCTTGGACTTGACACCACAATTGTCATATCAGATGTGGTTGA
Organism: Heliamphora exappendiculata; assembly: GCA_034768845.1. Lineage (NCBI taxonomy): Eukaryota > Viridiplantae > Streptophyta > Magnoliopsida > Ericales > Sarraceniaceae > Heliamphora > Heliamphora exappendiculata. The sequence goes on from JAOTRH010076844.1 coordinate 2,802, forward strand.
CCAAATCTCTGATCTAGCGTGTCGGGAGTTGTTTTCCAAATCCATACAGGGCCAAGAAGCAAAAACAAAGTTATGGCAATGCAAAAAGATCACTTCACACAAATATTAATGACAATTCAGCTTTAGCTTATCGATAGGTGGGAGAAAGGGTGACCCATATTAGGCTGGGTCAGATACACACCCCTCTATAAAAGGAGAAGACTCAATAATTCAGGTACGCATAACATAACTCAGAGCCAAAATTCTACTTGTTTATTCCTTCACCTTCGAGCATGCCACTAACTTGATCGTTAGAGGGCCCTCTAATTGAGCAACTAGAAGGATATCCCTAACCAATTTTTTAGCGTAGGATCACGTGGATATCTCTTGCCTATTTAGGCGCCAACGTGGACGAGATCATAGATCTCCATCTCCACCCTCAACATTTTTAAGTTTCCTTTTATAACATTTCTAATTACAAAATTAATTACTAACATATAATTAAACTAACGTAGTGTGAGATTTAGTTCTTTTCTTTGTTTTAGTTTCTCGATTGAAGTTATAATAAACATCTTGTACATAGTGTTACATATAGTGCTTTTTGGTCGTTTTAGTTTCTTGAATAGAACTATTGTACACATTTCATTTTGGAGCGCACAATGCACAATTCATAACATAGATCACAAGAATATTAACTAAAAGCACATCAATTCTGTAAGGGTAAAATGGAATCAATAGTTTGAATTTTGACCAGTGGCTGATTGGACAAGTTTGAGCAGCTTTCTCCTACACAAGTTAGTGCAACCCAACTGAGATGTTCTATCAAAAGACACTTCGATGAGTAAGTCAGTAAATACTTGTAGAAGAAGGTGAATACAGTTTTCGGTGTTAATATCTGGCATACCTCAAATGTGGGGGAGTTCCACTATTTATATGCGAATCAAGATTTAACTTTGGGAGTCATAATAAGTGAGTGTTCAATCAGCCAAGTCACCCATCTCCTCAAGCCCTAGTGACAAAAATGTGGAGTGTTATTTTTTATTTTTTCATAAATTAGGACAATTAATTCTACCTACCGACTCTTGGGTTAATCATAGCCATATGAGTTGTAAAGATCGGCCTGAGGTATCAATTATTGTGAGCTTGAAATGGCTCGCTCTTGAGCTTGACAAAGTATATTCTTAGAATTATGGGAGCATGTGCTCAAAAAATACATATCCAATTTAGAAATGAGTTCATATTTTTATTGATGGTCATGCTATTGTTCACTGGGTGGTGAATAATAGTATAATGAAAACAAAAAAATTATTAATATCAATACATTTTTAGAAGAGGAGTCTAATACTATCATATATACTAATATATTTTATATAAATATTTAAACACTTTTTATCCATTATTCACCACCTAATAAACGTTGGTTATCATAATCCTTTTACTTACATACAGGGACAAAGGGAGCCTTAGACCAAGGGGCCCATGGCCCCTCCCCCCCGCTGGGAAAATCTCTTCAATACCTAGGCTCATAAATTTTTTTACAATAAGTTGGCTTTCTCTTTTCATGAATAGAGATATATTGGTTTATTTATTAACTTTCATTATGTTTTAGTCACTTTACATTTATTTATTTAATTTATCTCATGTGAATATAAAAATATAAAAATGGTTAGTCAAGATAAATATATTTACTCGTTTCTTTGTAGATTGGCTACACTTTATGCTTTTAATTTACATTGCAGAATAAAATTTTGAAATAAGATGAAAGATGATTTTCTCCCAAACCCTTTGATTGTGTACATTGAAAGAGAATTCGATTAGAAATTTAGTATAAACTCAATGATCAATAGATAAAGAATTAAACGAATTCTACTTTGATTGAAAAATCATGACTTATGAGATAGTTAATATGTTATAGAAAAAGAATTTTTTGGCATATTGCATCTTCATTAATATTGAATGAATATTATTTTCATTTTCACATACTAAATATAATTTGTATTATGTTATTTTCATTTTCACATACTAAATATAAATTGTATTATTAGTCATAATATGTGCCTAAACTTCTTGTTGGCCTCTTCAAAGAAAATTCTAGCTTCGTAATTGCTTACATGGACAAGAAGTTTCATGGTACCAAATAAATTCATAATTAAAATCACAAGAATTCATAATTTTAGCCACATAAAGATTAAATTGAGTGTTTATTACTGCATAAATTATAATTTTTAACTTGTGGCACACGCATGCGTGCATGCGCGCACATATATACAAAAAAAAAACTCAAAACTGTTGAACTTATTGTCTTTGAGTTATAGCTTCTAATTATAAGTCAACAAATATAAATTTTGTTATTTTAAGCTCTAAATTTATAAATTTAATAAATATTTATATTTTTTACTTAAAATTATAATCACATCATTTTGGATATAATTTATAAATTTATAATTTTAAATATAATTTAGAATTTATATATTTATAATTTCATTTACATAATTCATACTATTGTTGAAACTCACATTGATTTGACACTGTACTCGTAATATAGAACCAAAAGTCTTCATAACATGACATATGGTACTACCCCTAAACTAAAGAAAAGGATGCGTATTCGCAATTGCGAATTGGAATCTCAACAAAAGTAAGCAAAAACAAAAATGAATTTCTTTACTTGTTGTCTCTTTCCACTGTTCTATAATTGATATTGGCCATGTTCCGAACTTGTTTATTTGTTTATTTATTATATTATTTATTTTTATTTTTAATAAATTTTTTTTATTATTTTATTAAATTATTATATTTTTTGACTTTTCTTATTGAGATGAGCAGAAAAAATGAATTTTTTTTATTAAACTATAAAAAAAGTTCAGAAAAGATAAAATCAAAATAAACTAATAAATTAATAAATCAATAAGCTAAATCTTATATTGTTTATTTTTATTTTTAGCAGATTTTTTTTACTTTTTGATCAAAATTTTTTATTTTTTGAATTTATCTCATCGATACGATTCGAAAAAGTAAAAATATTTAATTGAAACAAATTTTTAAAAAAACAAAAATAAGTAAAATTCTCGACAGTTAACCAATATAGCAAAAACAAAATAAATGAATAATATTCATCAATTTTTATTGAGTTAGTGAAAAATAAAAAATAACTCACTTAATCAGCCAAAAGTGAGGGTACAACCATGGATTTTGGGTTACTGTCAAAAGCAAAGTTTTTTGTGCTTGCCGGCAGTTTGATTGATTGCTTGCTATTAGGAAAACTATTCGTGTTTGTGTTTTTAATTGGTAATTCTTAAGAATACCTTATAATTTTCAAAGGATAGTTCAGTGAACAAGGACATGCTCTCGGCATTTGAAATGGGAGACAATTGACTGTATCTCTATCCATAGTTGTCTGAATTAACATTAAATATTTTTATTTATAAAAAATATCATGAAAGTAACGTTACGTACTATGTTAGGAAATTAATTTTATTTTGTAAGAATTTAATTTGTATTTATTATAGCAATTCAAGTTGTATTATAAGTGTAAAACTCTTAATGCGTTTAAATTTCTTATAATTGGATAACTCTAACAGTTCTAATTTGTTTGGATTTCTTAGAATCGCTTAATTAATTTATGAGTCTTAAATGGATTAAAAGTCTTAAAAAAGTTAGGAGTCTTTGAATTATAATTTTATTTGAGCTGAAAGACTGAAGTACAATATAAGAAGTTAAAGGTACAAGCCAATGAAGCAAAATCGTGCAAGCAAAACACAATCTGGCACATGACCGCTCGAGCGGTCCCAAGTATACTCGAGCGGATCCCAGACAGTTTTAATTCGATTGAAACTCCAGTTGCCTGGTTTTGAAACCTATATAAAGGACATTAGGCTAGGTACAAAATTATCTTCTGAACATCATATCTCAGAGCTACAAAGTTAATCAGAAACATTTGTCGTGCTCCTATAGTCGAAAATTGTTTCGTGACAAATCTTAGACAGTGTTCTAAGTTTTGACGAAAGATTTTGCCAGAGTGACAGTTTCGAGGATTCGTTACTGCGGTGATCAAACGAAAAATGGTGTACGTGAATTTGGTAAGATAGCTTAAGGCATTTGAATTGAGGATTCGATCAAAGTCGGTAAGCGGATGTCTTGTAACTGTTCAATTGGTTAATTCTTGATTTACCTGGATTAGGATTAGTCCCGTAATTTTTTACCCTAATTGGGTTTTCTACGTAAAAAATCTTATGAGTTGAATTTGGATGTTTGATTTTTTACTTCTTGTTTTCCATGGCATAGATTGATTAAAAATGTAAATTTGTTTGATCAAGAAAAGAAAAATAAGAAAATTTTCTTGAATTAGGATTTGAAGATTTCTCTTGGGAGATTATAGATTGAAGATGTGTCTTGCGTAATTAGGAGTTTTGTATTTACCTAGAATTGCCAAGGGGTAGATTGTTAAGAAATTAATTATTATTTTGTAAGAATTTAATCCATATTTATTATGGCAATTCAGGTTGTATTATAAATGTAAAACTCCTAATGTACTTAGGCTTCTTGTAATTGGATAACTCTAGCAGTTCTAATTTGTTTAGGTTTCTTAGAACCTCTTAATTGATTTATGAGTCTTAAATGGGTTAAGAGTCTTAAAAAGGTTATGAGTCTTTGAATCAGAATTTTATTCAAGCTGAAAGACTGAAATACAACATAATAAGTTAAAGGTACAAACCAATGAAGCAAGATCGTACAAGCAGAACACATTCTGGCACATGACAGCTCGAGTGGTCCCAAGTGCGCTCGAGTGGACCCCAGGCAGTTTTAATTCAATTGAAACTCCAATTTCCTAGTTTTTTAGGCCTATATAAATGACTATAGACCATGTACGAAATTATCTTCTGAACTTCATATCTTAGAGCTCTAAAGTTAATCAGAAGCGTTTGTCATGCTCCAATATTCAAAGATTGTTTGTGACAAATCTTAAACGGTATTCTAAGTTTCGACAGAGGATTCTTTTAGAGTGACAGCTTCGACGATTCATTGCTATGATGATCAAGCGAGGAACGGTACACGTGGATTTGGCAAAATAGCTTAAGGTGTTTAGGTTAAATATTCGATTAAAGTTTGTAAATTGGTGTCTTGTAACTGTTCAATTGGTTAGTGCTTGATTTACTTGGATTAGGATTAGTCCCGTGGGTTTTTCACCCAAGTTGGGCTTTTTACGTAAAAAAATCTGGTGTGTTGAGTTTGGATATTTGATTTTTTACTCCTCGCATTCCATGACATATATTGATTAAAAACATAAAAATAATAATTTTTTAATTAGTTTAATTAAAAAATATAAAAATAATTTTTTCATAATGTTTTGAGAGTACCCTAATATATAGTTTACAATTATAAGCATAGAATTTAAGTAAAACTCATGTAGGATCTATTGCATCATTAGGGTTGAAGCCAAAAGTTTGTACTTAGGGGAAACAAAATATTAAGCATAAAGAAATATAGAAAAAGGGATGTGAACCATCGCAATAAATTAAAATGTAATAGACTCTAATTTTTCTATCTATATATTTTTTTTTCTAACAAACAGTATACAAAAATTATTTAGTTTGGACATTTTAATCATTTGGTGTCTTATTAAGGCACAAAAAAAGTATCTAATTATTAATTGTTGAGTTTGTCTCAAATTTTTCAAAAATTAGAAAACCGAAACTAATTGACGTTAGTTGGCGCTAATTAGGCGATTAAGCGTTGGGACGAAAGAAACAAGCGCTAGCGGGTTACTCGAGCGACGTGAGGTTTAGGGACTAGCAGTATATGTCGCTAGTATGCGTTCGAGCACCATCGTGACGAACTAAAAGTTAACTTTAGGGTTTTTTTATATGGGATTATCAATATGGGCCCTTTGTTTCAATTAGTATTAAGGGAGGTGCACTAGAAAGGATCAGAAAGAGACCAGATAGTATAAAAAGATGCTCAGTTGAGGCTAAAAAGGTGATACACAAGAGAAGCTTAGTTGCAGGCTATAGAGAGTGAGGGAGTTCTTGTAATCTTTATTGACTATAGTTGATTGATTTCTCCTCGCCCCGTAAACATAGGAAGTTCGCCAAACGACGTATATTTTTTTGTTCGCGATTGTTTTTGTTATTCTCTATTGCGTTGTGTGTATTTAAGCCAACGGTATGTATCTGTTACACAATATTTGTCATGCCCTTAACTCCAAGGCACATAAACCAACCTCGATAACACCAAAAGGATTAGAATTTTACCATGAAAAGAGTTTTAAATCCCCAAAATGTCGCAAACCTCTTTTATAAACCATTTAAGGATACAAACCCCAAAAGATAAGATTTCAAAAGAAATAAAAGGTGAAAAATTGCTCTAGCAGACAAATCGCTCGATCGGTCTTTCACATACTGCAGCAATTTTGCTCAGCACCTAAGAAACTGAGAGCAATATTAGATCGTTCGATAGACCGATCGATCTGTCCATCAAGCGGTCCACTCCTGGGCCCTTTTTTAAACTATGTTTTTCAACTCCACTTCTCTAAAATTCAACATACACCATTCAACAAGCCTTCCCAAGGAATTAATAAACAAATATACATAGGAAACAATATGAAAACATCCCTGAACATTGTAGACACTTCAATCTGACCAAGCCGAATCTTTGGCACCTGTTTCCAATGCGCTCTAATGACGAAAGTATGAGAATAATGCTCAAAGATACTCCTAAGCTAGCAAAATCATGAATACGGCTCAAAACCCAAGAAAATCACCAAAAAAACATCCACCCCGTGACTTTAATATCATGGCTGTTACCTTTTTACAAATCCTAAACCAAGCCGTGACTTCCTTTCTCACGGTCGCATCTTTTTATCCTAGCCTCGACTTCTGAAAGTCGTTGCTTTCCTTTTCATCACCAGAAAGGTAGCAGTCGTCACTGTAAAAAAGCAAAAAGGTAGCGGCCGTCACTATTACCTCTTTTTGGACAGGTGGCAACTCCCAGAGGGGGTCTGTGTTATCCATTTAGCCTATAAATAGGAGTTATTTTTTAGTAGAACAAGAGAGGAGAAAGACCTGGATACCAAAACTTTGCCCAAATATTCCCCTACCCGATATTCTCTTATCCATTCCATACTTACCAAGTCTTGTTCATGTTCTTGCTTGTATTGGAGGGGTCGTTGAAGCTCGTATTGGCTTGAAGATAGCCTATTCTCATCCCCGATGGGCCATTCGAGGTGGATATCCATACGAGGTAACTTTAGGAACCACGACTCTTATATAAACTCTCATTCTCTTCCCTCAAGGGTGTCGTGAACAAGGTTTCTATAGTCTTTTATTATTTGTTTATCATTCATTTCTATCTAAGCATTTTTCCTTTAGTTTTCATCATAAATAGTGTATTCATAGCTCTCTGTTTTATATATTTATAATTGTTTCTATTTTTTCAACGTTTACGAGCACACTGAGCAATTCAAAAACTTTTTGAGATTTTGAAACATGACGGTCGCGATCTTCTAATGTCATGGCCACAATTTTGTTAAACCTACAGTTGCGGCCGTGTGTTTCTTATTGGTACATTTTTGCCTTCTTTACTCACGGTCGCAACATTTTAATGTCACGGCCGTGATATTTTTTTGAAGGACAAAAACATGAAAACCCCTTTTAAAACCCTATGATATTTATTTATTTTGAGATTTTCTCATCTTATATTATCTTGTTTAGCATTCTCTCTTATCTGTACCTTAGTTTATTTTCTTGTTGGGTTAATAAATGGAAGGTTTAGCCTAGATCAAGTGGGCTGTGGTCTCCATTCTATACACCTCAATTTTTTCATCCTCTGTGGTTATAAAAATATGACGGCTGCAACATTTCAATGCCACAGCCGTATGTTTTGCAAAACTCACAGTAACGGTCGCCTCAAGTTTCTAATAGCCGCACCATTTGTTTACATATATGTTATGATCGCGACATTCTTTTGCTACGGTCGTGATGTTTTGTGAGACCAGTGACATGAAAAATGTGTTTCATATGCAATGTTACCTTCTTTTAACATCCTTTGCATTCTACTTTGAGTTATTATTTGTATAAAGGATGAAGGATAGTGGATTTAACTTAGAATAAATGGGTCATGGTCTCTGTCCTGCATATCTTGTATATTTGAGTATGTTTTAGGCCTTGTACGTTGAATATGCTCTTTTTGGACTCTTAGAAACCATGGCCGTGACTTTTATTTGTCACGGCCGTGACATTTTTTACTATGTTTCTCGCGGTATCCCTATATATGTCATGACCACCTATCTTGTGACTTTGTTTGTCACGGCCACAATATTGGTTGCCACGGTCGTGAGTTTTTATGTATGTCCAGTAGCTTAAAATAGTGCTATAGTCGTGAGTCTTCTTTGTTTATTTTTTATAACCTTTATGTAACATGTTAGAGGCGAAAACATTGTTGCATGACTCTTAGGTCTCCATTTGTTCATTTTATCGCTTATTCGCATATTTTTTGCTTTGTTTTGCTCAAACGATATGTGTGGCATATCTAGAAATAAAAACTAAGTTGCATAACCCTAGGATCGTAATTAGGATTTTGTTTGTTTGCTTTCTTTTGTTTGAACTCTCTTTAACATTTTGTTCTGTATATGTTACTTTTAAAAGTTTATAACAAGAACCAATATTGACAACGTAGAAGCCAATCTCATGGTTAGGTGAAAAGGGCGCCTAATACCTTCCGTTTTTGTACTTTAGCCCATGAACTATCTTGTTCTCTAATTACATTTTTTTAAAAGACCTACAACTTTCCTTTTGTTTTTATTTTTTTTATTTTTCTTAAAAATGAAGTAGCAACTCTATTTTTTTAAAAAGGATGCTCAGATATCTAGAATTTTCTTATTTTAAAAAGAAAATAATATTTTTCTAAAAATAATAGATATTTGGTGCATCCCACGAGACCAAAACATTCGCATCTTTTCTGGAGACTTTGCTGGGCACTGGTTTTTCAAAAAAAAAATCATAAGAAGGCTTAACTTGAAATATCAATGGTTCTTGTTGTAAATTTTTCATCGGTATTCGCATTTGTATTTGCATATTGGTGTGCTTGGTTCTGAAACCCCCGCTCTACCTATTGATACCCCAATCAGTTTATTGTCAAGGGACTATGTCGGGAAATCTAGTAAGCTTTCTGGCCACATGCTTCCATAGATGTAGTAAAAAGAGTTATTGCGTATCGTTTGACCATGTCTTGCATCATTCCTAGCATTGGGAGGTATATTCTTGACTCTATTAAGAAGGTAGACTGAGTGCAGACCTACCAGCCTTCTCATGTGTATATAGTTTCTTAGAATCCTTTCTTTTAGGACCAATAAATCTTTTAGGGTTATGTAATTTTTTTTTATGGATGCTTTTGTTTGTATAGGTAGGACCCCGATTAGGACAAGTTTTCGTTTTCCTGCCCCATCGTCAAGAGTGAGCTTTTTCGAGTTTATACTCGGTTGACGAGTTATCCAGTTTACACGAGTCCTTTTAATTCAGAGACCCAAAATAATAGCTCTATGCAAAGAAGAACCTATACGCACTTAGGCCCGATCTCCAAGAGAAAGGGTTAGAAGGGTAGAATAGTCAAATTTTGTATTCCCGATAGCAGATCTAGAATTGATCGTGGCTGATATGATGAGTGAAATTATGGACCTACGGCGAACATTAGATGGGATCAGTACAACTGTGAATAACCAGGCCAGGATTCAGACTCAATGCCAGGCACAAATCCTACTCTTACAGGCCCATCAAATCCAAAATCAAGCTCAATGTCAGCAACTTCAAGCTTAAGTCAACGATTTGTTGAGTTCATCTTTCGAGAACGAGACTCAATCCAATGAGGGAGAACTAAGGCCGTAAAGATGCTATGAAATCCTTTGATCACCTTTGAACAGTTGCTTGATGTGGGAGTTAATGCTGAAAGTTTCATCCAAATAGGAGCAATGGAAAGTGCGAGATCAAGTCGAAGGGTAAGGAAACCATGCACTAATTATCCTAATTGGGTCAATAATAACTTCATTGACATTCCTAATTATTAGGTTTTCGAAGTAAACACCCTAAACCCAAAACCCAAACAATCTAGTTAGCAAAGAGCTTCAAGAAGAACATTTACACCTCTAGGAGTCTCGCTTTCCACTATCCTTAGTAATCTTATTGAGAAAGGCCTTCTCAAACCTTTGGAACCGACCCTGCCACCAAATCCATTGCCACCCTGATATAATCTAACCCAGTACTGTGCCTTCTACCAGGGACATGGTCATTTAACCAACAATTACATGAGGTTTCGGCATGAAATCCAATATCTGATTGATAACAAGGTGATTCCCTCGCCTACTGCCGCTCAAAAGCCTAATGTAGCCACCAATCTCTTACCGGATCACGCAGCTCAGCAAAATGTGAATGTTGTTGAAGGAGGGGCAGAAGGTTTTGATCCCACCAAGTCTTTAATCTCTACAACAAAGCGAAAGTCATTCATGGATTTACCGTTCGGTCAGGAGGTATTGCTGATTAACAACCTTATTTAGGATTTGATTGATGACGATTTTGATAACTTCCCAATCTTTATCATCCATGAGGAAGAAGTTTCTCCCCTTGTTAATGGTGATGAGGAGGAGGATGAAGACATCATACGCTTGTGGGAGGATTTGGCCCATTTTGGAGTGTTAGATGAGTTGGAGGAAGCAAAAATTGACATCAAATGACATGTCCCGATTGTTCCACGCAACGATTCAGCCTAGCACTAAGGGGCAGCTTGGTATGGAGAAGCCAACCTAAGTTTTAGAACAGAAGAGACAGGAAAGACAGTATCGAGATAGGAGAGTACTCAAAGGGAAAAGAGGTTGAAAGTGAAAGTAAGCAGGAAGAAGATCCATCAGCTGGTAAGGAAATCGAGGAGAAGAAGCGAGAAGAGAAGGAAGAGAGAATGCATCCCACGTGAATTTGTTAGGAACCGCAGGTTTTATGTTTGGCCCTTACGTATATATTGTTCCTCTGTATGAGTCAAAATCGAGAACACCTCGACCTGAGGGATCGATCTTATGTTCTCTCGAAGTGGAGTACCAAGAGGAGAACGACATGTGGGAGTTAAAAGAGATAGAGCAAGAATTAATGGACATAAAATACGACGAATGAGGAGATGTGCCAGAATGGCATCAGATTATGGAGGAATCATTTGACCATAGAGGCGTGTGAAAACCTTAAGGCCTTTCCCCACCATACAATTATGAAGATCCATTTGATGGGGTATCACTGCCATAACTCTTTGAACTAGAAATCGATATTGGCGAAGAATCTGATTGGTTTTCACAAAACATGATGGGAATTGAAGAAGATTTCTAGGGAGATGAAGGAGTCAATGTAGAGAAAGCTAGCGCAATTAAAGGACTACGGGAACCCAAAGAGCAAATAGAGCATCTGACAAGAAGCGAGAGGCATTTTAAGCGCATACAGCTACATAATGGGTAACTAAGTAGGGGCATGGAAGAGCCAAGGAAGAAAACAGAGAAGTAGAACAATGACGAAAAGGATGTAGTCTTAAAGAAACTCAAGAAACAGACCAATGTTACCGCCTTCAGTGATAAAGACTTTTCGATCGAAAGGTCATCTCACAGTAAGCCGTTACATCTGACCATCCCATGTTTAGGGAAATGGGTGCCGGTCATCTTGGTTGACAATGGTTCAGCTCTTAATGTATGTCCACTACGAACTGCTTACTGTTTGGGATTGAAGATGCAAGACTTCAAGCCAAGCGCGCAAGGGGCATGTGCATACAACAACACAAGAAGAGACGTATTAGGATTGGTAACTTTTGCTATGATAGTGGAAACTTTAGAAAGTGGGGTAGAATTCCATGTTCTCGATGTGCCAGCCTCGTTTAATCTTTCGTCGAAAAAATCGTGGCTACATGATCTGACAGCTAGAGTAGTTCTGTTGACCCTGCACCAAAAGGTGAAGCTAATCAAGAAAGAAGTAACTTTCAATAGTCTAGGCAAAACTCGCTTGCCAACCCTACTTTATGACATTACCCCACTCCTTGAGATTTAACATGGGGAGGAGGATTTCCTCCTCAGTGGGTTCGACTTTGACGAGACAAAAGCAATGTAAGTTTTGATGAATAATGAAGAAAACTATGTGAACCCAAAAGTTGTGGCTATGATGTAAGGAATGTCCTATTTTCCAGGAATGGGACTAGGTATGTACCTACAAGGAGTCTCGAAACCAATTTTCGTGCACCACAATCACCATTGATATGGAGTAGGGTACAAGCCAGAGTTGGAAGAACTAAAGATGGGAAAGTATGGGATGACATTGAATGAAAGTTGTATCAAGGAAGGGGATAATTTCCCTTATTGTGCATTTCTCAAACCATGGATAGAGGAGAAGACTAATCAAAAGTTACCAGGGCTGGACATCTTTTTCGGACACCAGTTGTCAGATAGTGAGAAAGAAGCAAAGTTATAGAAGATGGGATTCACTAAAAATGTGCTAACAGACTGTGTTGTTCATAGCGAAGGGGTAGATCTGGGTTCTTTCTTCGATGAAGAGATGGCCTGAGTGCGTATAGGTAACAAAGAAGAAAAGGATGTGCTGATGATGGATGCCGACAAGCTCGTAAATTACACTACGCTCATTATGGATGCTGCTAAAATACAAAAGAGTCAATTCCTTAAGTCTTTTCATATGCATGATGTAGAAAGTGAGTTAGAGTCCGAGTCTGGTGAGTCTGTTTTATTCGAGTCTGAAACGGTTCTTATGATGGCAAGTCTGCTGGTAATGCATCTGTTGGCATTCCGAGTCCATTCCATTTCAAGTTCAAAATAGTAACCCCTGTTGAAATCAATGAAATGAATCCAAATTTTGCTTACTTCATTATGCCTCAAATATCTTGTTTGGATTTTAAAAATTTTAATGAATTTGACGGGGTTATGCTCTAAGAATTAAAACTTTTAATTGTCAAGGAAAAAAAATGCGAGCTAAACTCATAATGGAAGAAATTATTTCAATAAATCTTAATAATGAAAAGGATCCGCGGGTAGTTCAGGTTGGTTCTGCGCTCTCTTCGGAAGAACATGAGCAATTAACCCTTTTATTAAAAAAATTTAAAGATGTTTTCACATGGTCCTATGAAGATATGCTCAGAATTGACCCTAATATCGTACAACACCAAATTCCTCTCTATCCCAATGTTAAGCCTATCATGTACAAACTCAAGAGGATGTAAGGAGCTTTCTAGGAAAAAATCAGTTTATTAGTCGATTTATAGCTAAATTGACCGCGATCTGTGAACCCATGTCCTAACTCTTGAAGAAAGGGACTAATTTTTGATGGGATTAACAGTGCCAAGATGCTTTCGATGCTATACGACAGTACTTGCAAGACTCCCCAGTCCTGTTAACACCAAAACCCGACAATCCTTTAATACTATATTTGTCCATGACTGATTCAGCAATATGATGTATGCTCACTCAATAAGATAAAGTCAAGATAGAAAGAGTTGTCTACTACCTAAGCAAAAAGACGACAGAATGTGAATGTCGGTATACGACTTTGGAAAAGACTTGTTGGGCGCTAGTTTGGGCATCCAAGAAATTACGCTGTTACATGCTAGCGTTCCGAGTTGTTTTGATCTCAAGGATGGACCCGCTCAAGTATCTCTTCGAGAAGCCAACATTGACATAAAAGTTGGCTCGGTGGTTACTAATGCTAGCCGAGTTTGATTTGCAGTATGTCATAAGAAAATCATTGAAAAGAAGAGCTGTTGCAGAGTTCTTGGCCGACCATCCTATTAAAGGAGAAGAAGAGTCCAAGTTTTTGTTTTCCGATGAACAAGTGTTGAAAATCGAAAAGAACCTGTGGACCCTGTACTTCGACAGATCTTCTTACCAATATGGGTACGAGATAGAGATACTTTGATTACTCCCGATGATTTCCATATTCCATTGGCTTATAAGTTGAGTTTGAGATTACCAACAATCAGGCTGAGTGTGAAGCTTGCTTAGCCGAATTAGAAGCAGCCTTAGAACTAGGGGCGAGAAAGTTGGAAATTACAGGGGATTCAGCTTTAGTCATATCCTAACCAAAAGGAGAATGAAAGGTTAAGGAAGAAAGGTTGATCCAGTACCACCGAGAACTCAAAATAATGATCCCCTATTTTGAGAATGTGGTGTTTACTCACGTCCCGAGACTACATAATACGTTTGCTGACGCTTTTAGCTACTCTGGCATCAATTATAGATATATCGCCCGGAGTAAGGATAAGACACTTAGAGATTCAGCAAAGAGATACACCCGCAATTGGTAATATCGTCGCTACTCAAGAAGTCAATGATGGACTACTCCTGTATCACGACATTTGAAATTTCATTGAGATGGGAGAGTATCCTAGTCGAGCCAACAAGAAGGATCAAAGATCTATCAGGAGACTCGCCATACAGTTTGTGATTTGTGAGGGAAGACTGTACAAGAGGAGATATTTTGGTGTTAATAAACTCTGCGTTGACACAAAAGAAGGACGCAAGTTGATGAGAGAAATTCACAGAAGAATTTGTGGACCTCACATCAGTGGGATGATGCTGACTAAGAAGATCCTGCACCAAGGATACTTTTGGATGACAAAGGAAATAGACTGTCACTAGTTTGTTCAAAGATGCCGAAAATGTCAAGTTCACGCAAACTTCATGCATGTGCCACTGTCTCAGCTCTGAAACATGGCAACACCTTGGCCATTCTCAGTTTGGGGGATTGACATGATAGGAAGGATCACACCCAAGGGATCAAACGGACATGAGTTTATCCTTGTAGCAATTGACTACTTCACGAAGTGGGTCGAAACTGTCTCCTACTCTGTTTTGAAAGCTTCCCAAGTAGCCAAGTTCATCAAGAAAAATCTCATCTATCGATACGGGGTCCCGCACGAGATAATTTTTGATAATTATTCTCAGTTCCAAGGAGACGTTTTGGATCTCTTAAAGGAATATCGAATCACCAGGCATAAGTGTTTTCCATATAAACCAAAAACTAGTGGAGCTATGGAAGCTACCAGTAAAAATGTAAAGAACGATTCTATAAAAGAATAATAGAGAGAAGTAGAGATTGGCTAAAGAAGTTGTCATTTGCATTTTGGGGATACCGAACGTTAATCAGGACCTCCACCGGAGCAACACTGTATGCATTAGTTTATGAATGGAAGCAGTTCTACCCATATAGCTGGAGATTTCGTCCTTAAGGATTATAGCTAAAAGCAGCATTTTCGAGTTAGAATGGTAGAGGAACAGATTCGAAGAGTTACTCTTGTTTGACGAAAGGAGGCTTAGAGTGTTGTTTCATATTCAAAGGTATCAGAGGAGAATAACTCGGGCATTTAACAAGAAGGTTAAGCCTTGAAATTTAAAAGAAGGTGATTTAGTTCTTAGCCCTTATCTTCGATCCAAGGGGTAAGTTCAAACCTAATTGGGCTGAGCCTTATCTTATCAAAACCCTAATGTCAGAAAGAGCCGCTATTCTTATGGATTTGGATGGGAATGTCTCTTCTACGCCAATAAACTCAAATCAGCTTAAAAGATTTTATCCCTGAGAGAAAAATAAAAATAAAGAGAAGAGCTTGCTGGGTTGAAAATTGTAAAGGCGATCCAGGAAAAAGTTAGAGTGGCTCGTAAGGTCGAAAACTCGAAAGGGTGACCTTGGCAAAAGTTAAGACAACCAAAAGGAGAGTGTCAATACCTAAGTGTAACCCAAGCCTCGAACTACGTTATGACCTAATTCCCTTCTTCGGGATATGTAGGCAACTTCTGTCAGAGGTTCAGCCCAAACCTTTGTCCGGAGCTCTCCTCTGTAATCATGTTTCAAGTAGTTGATCAATGAAAAAGCTTACTTGAAGTTTTTTTTATTAAATTGGTTATACTACAAAAATGAAAATCTAAAGAACAGTTTCAAAAATCATCACAAACTAGAAAATGAGAAACTTTCATTAATAAGTTTTACTAATTCAATATGATTCTAAAAACAAGAGAGGCTCGCAAGTCCTCATCTTTTTCCTGAAAAACTAAAAGGAAAGCGTCAAGATATTAGGGAACAACAAAGGAAAGTCAAGTCCTTCTCCTCTTTGCGTCTCCTCCCTGCGTTGAACAGTGCTCTAATTATGCCCTAATTCAAGCCTTATAGTCCTTAGAAAATCTGCTGTCAAACTCGCTACCGATTGGAATCCTCAATCGACAAAATTGAGCCCACTGAGACTGCCCAAGAAAAGGACTCGATGTGCAGAACTGTATAGATGACTCACAACAATGTCAGGTCTGATCTGAGTATTCCCAAATTGACGAAGAATGCAATATGGATGATAGAAAGTGACCAGCTTCAAGCCGACCAACAGAACCCCCGAGTGCCTCACAGTGACAGTAGTCATGAGAGTTATCTTCATATAGGGGCATAGCCAGGAGATATCCTCCCCAGTAAGAGAGCTTGAATATTCCTTCCAAGTCGCTTTAGTAGAGTAGAGGCGGCAAGCTAGACGTTGGACCAATAACTTCACGCTGTAGTTATCGGGTATGGGTTTCTCGAGTAGATTCATCTTCTCCATCAGTCAAACTTAAGAGAAATAAAAAAAAAGGAGAGCTGAACAAAAAAATGGAGAGAAATATATATATAAAAAAAGGAGAGTTGAGCGAACAAAAATAGAATATAGAGAAATACATAAAAAGTAGAGCTGAGTGAGAAAAGATAGAGAGAAATATAGAAAAATGAAAGCTGAGTGGGAAAAGATAGAGAGAAACACAGAAAAAGGAAAGCTGAGTAGAAAGATTGAGAGGAATACAGAAAAATGATAATCGAATGAATACCTGTAGCAGTAAAGCACTACCCACGAAGTAAGGGGCACCGTCAGTATGGACCGCATCAAGGCCAAGGAGCATCTCGGCAAGGACTAACGGAATAGGATCCTAACCCTCATGGATTCAATGAGCCACATTTACCAATGAAGAGCTAGTCTGCTTATCCGAAGGACCTAAGAGAATGTGAGCTAGAAGACAGATACAAAGAGCATAACAACGTTGGAACTAAAAGGGTTGGAATCCGCCAATGATTTGAGCCACATCAAGAACTCCACAAGTGAAGCCTCATGCTTGGGATAGCCACAAAGCTGCATCAACTGGTCCTTAGGACTCAAAATGGAGTAGGAACTATGATCCATCTCGAGACGAAATCTGAAGACTAGCAAAAAAGTCTTACACCGTTGGGCACATCTCATATTCGAAATGAAACACGTGCATGTCAGGATCCCAAAGCTGGGTAGCCCCTCCTATAAGAGACTACTCGATTCTCATGATCTTCAAATAGAATAGTGTATTCAGGCCAAAGTTGATGAAGTTCATGTGCTCGACCAAGGAGAACTCGCCCATCCACGACAAGAGGGAGTTATTGAAAAAATAAGCCATGGAAAGACAAGGAGAATAGAGAATATCTCAGGCAGTGGAATCTGGACTAGTGGGTCTCCTTTTATAGACCCCAAAAGTAGAGAGGACCACAGAATCAGCCATGTGTTTTGCGCCAAAAAGCTCCGCTATCAAACATCACGGCCATGAACTCCAATCTTCCATACTGCAAACCTTTCAAACATCATGGCCGAGAGAATTTTCCTTGCGGCTGTAACCTTTTCTCTGCATAAAATTTTTGACAGCACTTCCCTTTCATGCTAGCATCCTTGCCAGGAACCTATAAGCAACTCGCAACACAAAAATGGGCTCGCAGGGCAAGTATTTAACTCACAAACATACAACATGCATAATAACATATTCGAGTGATCGAAAACATATTTTCATATGCATAAAAAAAGACAAGCATCCACAATGAACATAATGTAATCTAAAGGCACGAAGGACCGTCCCAAGGAAAATAGTAGTGTATACAAGTACAATGCATCAAGCGTATTAGTGGACATGCAGGCCTAAGTAAAAAAATAGGCACACAGGCCTCCTTGTATAAGAAATAAAAGAGAAAAGAAAAGAAACAAGGAGCAACAAGGGTCGTCACTCACGCCAAATTCTCTCCCTCATTTTCAAACCCTAGTCATATGTGAAGCGTTGTCTAGGTCCAACGTTCATGAGATGATCTTTAGGTTTTTCCAAGCCCTAGAGGACTAGGCATCCCTCTCTTTTAAAACCTTAGTCATACGCGAAGCGTTGTCTAGGTCCTAAGCTCTTGAGACGATGCTTATGTTTTTTTTCAAGCCCTAAAGGCCTAGGCATCCCTCCATTCTAAAACCCTAGTCATATGCAAAGAATTATCTAGGTCCTAAGTTCGTGAGACGATTCTTAGGTTTTTCCAAACCCTAGAGGACTAGGCATTCCTCTCTTCTAAAACCTTAGTCATATGCTAAGCATTGTCTAGGTTCTATGTTTGTGAGATGATCCTTAAATTTTTTGAAGTCCTAGAAAACTAGGCATCCTTCTCTTCTAAAACCCCAGCCATATGCGAAGCATTGATTAGGTCCTATGTTCGTGAGAGGATCCTTACGTTTTTTCAAGCCCCAGATGACTAGGTATTCATCTATTCTAAAACCCTAGTCATAGGCAAAGTGTTGTCTAAGTCCTAAGTTCGTGAGACGATCCTTAGATTTTTTCAAGAGGATTAGGCATCCTCTCTTCTAAAACCCTAGTCATATGCGAAGTATTGTCTAGGTCCTAAGTTCGTGAGACGATCCTTATGCTAGGGTTGGTATACTAAAAACTATGTTTTTAGTGTTTAATTTTATTTTAATAAAATTAATTTTCTATTTTATGAGAATCTTCATGAATAATGTATGTGTATCATTTTTTTAATGTTATGTATGGATGTCCGATATTATGTATAGTATTTAATCAAGTGTGTAGAGTACGGCTTACACACAGAAGATCAGATTTTAGGTTCTTGCAGAATATAAGTTTATGTTCACGATTTATATGGAAATAGACATACCATCGGTACGACTGTAGCACAGAGTTTTAGTAGATCTGTATTGGTTACAGAGAACAGATAATAGCGTCGTCTATTGTTCTGCCTTTCTGTGCTAGTACACTTTCTGTGTATTGAACGGAATATTTAGGGTAATTAATTTTATACTGACTATATAAATTAATTCTCATCTCAAGGTTATTATGAATAGTATTTATCCTCTTAATCCTAAAATAATTATTCACTTGCGTATATTTAATATTCGTTGTTTTGATTAATTAGAGAGTGCGATCTTATATTGCGATCTTATATTCCCGGTGAGTTGGATAGTAGTACTATTTATATGGCAAATATTAATTATTGACAGAATTCACGTCCTAAAAGATCGAGATTGACGATACCCTATAAGGAAGTTTATAAGTTTTAACCAAGTCAAATCCTACATGTGGATTTAATTATCCAGCGGTCAAATAAGATAAGCAAAAAAATTTAAGGAATATCAAGATGCCGATTAAACTAAATTGTCAGTAATTAAATTTAATTGGCCAGTATTGAGAATCTTAACATGGAGAGAAATGGCAAATATTTAATAACATGAGCTCAATACAAGATGGTCTTGATATTATAGGTAAGAGTGCAAATATAGTTCTTTAGTGGTGTGAACTGTAATTCAGTATTTTATGAAAATTATAGAAACTGCTGCTAGTTTTTCATAATTGCAGATACCGCTATGAGGTTTTCTTAATTGCAAAAACCGCTGATATGTGTCTGTGTTTCACAGAAAGTCTTACTCGTAATTACTCTCCAAGTCTCTACTGTAGCCCTATAAATATGCGAGTAGGTCAAACCAGTTTCATAACTTGTCTTTAAGACTAAAACTGTCCAGGTTCTGCCGATACGAGTTCTCAGAGGATTATAACCCACACTATATCTGGGAATCACATAAGAAAATACTATAGAAGATCTAACAGGAGCTTTAACTTGGATTCAAATCATAGTTGAAGATTCGACCGATAAAAATGTATTTTTCTAAATTAACTTCAGATGCATTGATTTTATTTTGATCGTTTGTCATCAAAAATTTTATCTCGAGCCCGTTTTGGCATTTGCCCGTCTAGCTAATTTTTTCAGATATTTGTTTGTAAAAATAATGATTTTAGCAGTCTTGCCTCTAAAAATTAGTATCAAAACCGTTTTATTTTTTATTTTTGGTTATCGAGACTGGGTAGTTTTAGGACTGTTGCGAACTTTGTTTTGCAGGTATTCTAATATCTGTTTTATGATTGTAATTTATTATTCATGTTTGATTGAATAGTGTGAATGGTGATTATTTTTTTAATCACGAGAATTGATCGTGATAGATCAAATGTTAGTCTTCGGGACATAAGATCGGTGTAATAGTTAGTTTTTATTTTTAAAATATCTATTTAGATTATTTAAAAATAGGTTGAACATATTCAAGAACATAAGGAGCGGCGGCAGTGGCTTCCAGGCAATTTTTTGATAATTTTTAAAACTATTTTCGAGTAGTTTTTTTGACGAAAAAGTTTTATTTTTCAAGAGCTTTCCAATGATATAAAGCATGTCGAAAATAGAGTTCAGGAAGAGGTCAAAAAAATCTCGAAAAGTTAACAGTTCCAGGCGACGGCGCACAGGAGCGACGGCAGTGGCTTCCAGGCAATTTTTTGATAGTTTTTCGTTTGGGAGAGCATGGGTCAGTTCGGGTCGAGTTTGCCCTGAACCCGCTATCCAAATCGTATCAATCGGTTTAGGGGTTGTCTGAACCGTAGCCGACCGCCAAACTGCCCAAAACTTTCCGAATGAAGCTATGGTTTTTGGCGGTCGATTTCGGTCGGGTCTAAACAGAAGCCAGCAAACTCTCTGTTGAAGATCGAAACAAAAGCCAACAATCACCAAACTAAACAAAATCCAACAATCAACGAACTAAACAAAATCACAACTCATAGTCTCACAAGATGGAAAGAAATTAAAAATTTTGAGAACTTCAATTTACTGTGAGTCCGTGACTGTGAGGCGTGAGATTGAGAGATGGCGTCAACGACAGTAGCTTCACAATCGCGTCTCACCGTCCGCAAAAGTTGAAGATCGCGTCTCGTCGACAATCCGACATCGCGTCTCGCAGACAGGTGATAAGGCTCCTAGGGCAGCGAGAAAGTACTCTATGTGGAAGTTGAAGATCAAGCGGCATGCGTGAGAAATTGGGAGGAGATTGGAAAATGGGAATTGGAAAATGAGGAGGAGGAATATGGAATAGCAAAGGAACGCTACTTAGGGTTCTGCGATTTGGGTCTAAAATGTCTGAAAGCATAGCATATTCGGTCGGTTCGATTTAATCAAGTTTGCAATACCATCACCAGACATCCGACCGAGATCAAAGCTTTTTCATTGCTGCTTACCCGATTTTGACCCAATTATCTTTCAAAACTGACCAAATGAGTTTTTTATGGTTCGGGTGAATTGGTCGGGTTTACAATTTCTTGTTCTCCCCTAGTTTTTTGGGCTATTTTTGAGCAATTTTTGACAAAAAGATTCTATTTTTCAAGAGCTTTTCAACGGTATAAAGTATGTCGAAAACGGAGTTCGGAAAGAGGTTGAAAAAGTCTCAGAAAGTTGGCGGTTCCAGGTGGCGGCGCACAGGAGCGACGGTAGTCTATTTCAGGGGATTTTCCAACATTTTTTTGAGATGTTTTCAAGAAAATTTTGTATAAAAAGATAGTATTTTTCAAGATCTTTCCAACGGTATAAAGTATTTTTAGTACGGAGTTCGAAAAGAGGTCGAAAAAGTCTTGAGAAGTAGGCGGTTCCAGGCGACGACGACGTGGTGCAGCGGCAGCAGTTTCAGGCTAGTCTTTTTGCCTTTTTTCGAGCAATTTTCAAGAATATTTTTTGATAGAAAAATTCTATATTTCGAGAGTTTTCCAACGGTATAAAGCTCATAAAAACGGAGCTCGGATGAGGCAGCGGCAAGGGCGGCGCCAGTGGTGGCTGGTGGTGATCGGCAGTTTCTCTCTCCAAGGGCTATTTTGTGTTAATTTTCTGATAGATACGGGACTAATTTGATATATACTGATATATCAGATAGTATTATGGAAGCCTAATACAATCAGGACACATGAATCAGATATAAAAGAGAATTATTACAGCTTATCCTCTTCAGGAGACTCGAACACCTCAGTGTTTCACTTGGATCATAAAATCAGAATATATGTAATTCATATATATAAACTGCGTGGATAATTACATATCTATTTTATTTATCATGTTAATTTAATTAATTCAAAAATTTGATTTTAATTAAAATATTTTGTAATAAAAATTAAATTAAATTTTTTTAATTAATTAATTTTAATTAAATAAAAAGTTTTAGATATTTTACTTTTTACAAAATATTTTTAAGATGATTTTCATAAAATTAGATATCTTGGAAAAACGTGAAAATTAATTTTAAATTTTAAATTAATTAAATAAAAAAATATTTAATCGAAATAAATTATTATTTTTTAAAAAATATAGAGCAAAAAATAAAATAAATAAATGCCTTTAATAACTACCTTAACTAAAACGCTGAAGAAAAAACTGTACATTTATTAAATTTTATTTGTTACGCATTTAAACATAAAAAAATAGTTTGATAAATCAGAATTTTTGGAATCGTGCATACGGAAGATATTTGATTTTTTTAGATCGTATAATTTTTGAAATTAATAAATTTATTTTAATTAAACGAATTTTTATAACCTTAAAAAATATTTTAAAATTTTAAGTAGGAGATGAAATTTATTCACAGATAAATTTCACGGTCTCCATTACCAGTTTGTAGACGATGCAATTAAACCCAATGCGTCGGCAGAAAGGCATTCCTCCCAAACGGACAAATTAATTGCGATATCGCAAGTACAAACCTCATTTAGGAATAATTCTAGATAATTGTTAGTGTGGATCACTTCTCCAACTGAAAGGTTCATTGCGAAGCGATTGATTTAGAATTAGATGATGGTTAGTACCAGGTATATATAATAGTATCCTCTCTATCTGAGTCACTACTATTATATACTGGATCGAAATTATGTCAGCTATTTAATTTTACTTGGTAGGATAAGTTGCCTAAATAGTAAAATTAAAAGGAATTAGCCTGTCTGGTCTTATGAAGGATAGTAAACGTCCTCCTAACGAGGCATGCTATTCTCAGGTTATTAGGCTGCTGAAAATTTATTTTAAAATGGTAGAGGAAATCAAATTAAAATGAATTTAAAATTTTGTTCATCATAATTAATAATTTTTTTAATTATGTGATTCTTAGGATTAAAATAGCATTCAACCCACTCGCTTTAATACTCAAAGAAAAAAAACTTACATGACCAAATTTTGTTGACCAAGAAAGTAATTTGGATATAGCTTTAACTACTAATGGTATTCTTTCAATACCAGAAAATATATTTGTTTCACAAAAAAGGTTCTTTCTTTGGGCTGAAAGGTATGAAGAAGAAAAAAGTTCAGAAACAGGGATACACGATTTTCAGGGTAGTTAGTGGGCCACAAACTGGTGTAAAAAAGCCAAAAAATAGATGTTTTCACTTCAATCAGACACGGGACTGAAAAAAGTTATGTCTAGTATTTCTTAGAAGGCATAACAGACAAGGCAATTTTTATTCACTAGTTGTGAAAATATGTTTAGCGGTATTATCTACAGTACCTAGTGTGTAGATACATGAGCTACTAATCATGTCTGTAATTTATTGTAGGGGTTCTAGGAAATCCGATAACTTAGTGATGGGGAGATTTACCTGCATATAGGTAATAATACAAAGGTAACAGCAGTTGCAGTAGGAGATGTCACTCTATATTTTGGTAGAGATTGAATTTTAATATTGAGAGATTGTCTTTATGTACTTGTCATTAGAAGGAACTTAATTTTCATTTCTAGATTGGTTAAAGACAAATATTTGATTTATTTTAATAACTCTGTGGTTATTAAAGTTAATAAACAGGTTATCTGTTCTGATACATTGGTGGATGATCTTTATATTATTACTCAAATTTCTTCTACACTATAACTGACTGAAATAAATAACACATCTAATTTACTATATAAGAGAAAGTTTCCTTCTTTAATGAACCAAATATTTCTTTGGCACTTACACTTGGGTCATATTAATCTAAAAACAATAAACAGACTGGTAGCAAATAGACTTTTGAGTTCATTGAAAGTGGAAGTACTTTCAGTCTGTGAATCTTTCTTAGAAAGTAAAATGACCAAGAGAGCCTTTTCAACCAAAGGCTATAGAGCTAAATAAAGAACCGTTGGAACTAGTTCATTCTAATGTGTGTGGTCCTATGACAATCCGGGTTAGAGGTGGCTTTAAGTACTTCATCGGTTTCATTGATGACTACTCTAGGTATGGATACATTTACCTAATGTACCATAAGTTTGAATGCTTTGAGAAATTCAAAGAATTCAATGCATAGGCGGATAAGTGTATGTGTAAAAGTATCAAATCATTACGATCTAACCGTGGTGGAGAATACCTCTTTGGAGAGTTTAAGGATTACTTGTTATTAGAGGGGATTACATCCCACTTAACTACACCTGGTACACCGCAGCAGAATGGTGTAGCAGAAAGAAAGAATATGACTCTTATGAAGATGGTAAGGTCCATGATGAGTTATTCAGGTTTACTCGATTCATTTTGGGGACTCAATATAGAGACAGCGGCTTATATTCTAACTTAGTACCTTCTAAGTCAATACCTTCTACTCCTAAAGAATTGTGGACCGAGCGTAAGTCTAGTTTGAAACACATTCAGATTTAGGGGTGTCCAGCACATGTGCTTAAAGGGAATGCGGGTAAGTTAGAACCGAGGACAAAAGTCTTTTTCTTTGTGGAGTATCCTAAAGGAACAGAGGGTGGTCTATTTTATAATCCTAAGGATCAAAAGGTCATTGTTAGCACCAATGCCCAATTTTTGGAAGAGAATTATATTATGGATCGCAGGCCCAAAAGCAACATTGTTCTAGAAGAACTGAGAGAAAATACAAGTAAAATGGAAGAACAAGTCACTGATATTCTATTACCTCGTCATAGTGGAAGGATTATCGAGACAGATACAAATCAAGAATAGGATGTTGATGCATAGGGTTCAGATTCGGCACAACGTGCTACTACTAGTACACAGACACATGTAGTGCCTCGTCATAGTGGAAGCGTTGTTCATCAACCTGATCGGTATATGTTCTTGGGAGAGTCTTTTGATAAGATCCCAGCAAAACTAATTATCGAACCCTTAACTACAATGAAGCACTTCAGGATAAATATGTAGATCTTTGAAAAATGGTTATGAATTCAGAGATAGAATCTATGTATTCCAATCAGGTCTGAGAACTTGTAGAACCACCCGAAGGGATATAACCTATTGGATGCAAATGGATCTACAAAAGGAAGAGAGAAGTAGACGGAATGGTTGAAACCTTCAAAGCTAGGCTTGTTGCTAAATGGTTCACTCAAAAAGAATGGATTAATTATGAGAAAACCTTTTCACCGGTAGCCATGCTTAAGTTTATTCGGATTCTCTTATCTATTGCTGCTCATTTCGATGACAAAATTTGATAAATGAATGTCAAGACAGCTTTCCTTAATAGAAGTCTTGATGAGTGTATCTATATGATACAACCAGACGGATTCATTACAAAAGGCCAGGAACACATGTTGTGTAAGTTTAAGAGATCTATTTATGAATTTAAGCAGGTATCGAGGTCTTGGAACACTCAGTTTGATCGAGCCATTAAGTCTTATGATTTTGATTAGAGTCCAAATGAGTCTTGTGTGTACAAGAAGCATGACGGAAGCGTGGTGATCTTTCTAGTACTTTATGTAGATGATATCTTGCTCATCGAAAACGATGTGAGGGGCATTATTTACGGTTAAAGTATGGTTATCTGGGCAGTTCGATATAAAGGACTTAGAAGAAGCCAGTCATATCCTTGGGATCAAGCTTATGCGAGATCGAAAATAAAAGATGCTGGCCTTGTCACAACCAAAGTATATCGATGACATCCTTGCTCATTTTAGCATGCAGGATTTCAAGAAATTATTTTTTTCTTTCAGGCATGGAATCACTCTATCTAATGATCAGTGATCTAAGACACCTGATGAGATAGAGAAGATGAAGGTAGTCCCTTATGCTTAGGCAGTAGAAAACCTCATGTATGCTATGCTTTGCACTAGACCCAACATCTGCTTTACCGTTGGTATGGTTAGCATATATCAGTCTAACCTAGGGAAGGAGCATTGGACTGCGATAAAAAATATAATCAAGAACCTAAAAAGGACTAAGGATTATATGTTGGTTTACTAAACAGACAGTCTAGTAGCTTTGGGGTACACAGACTCAGATTTCTAGTCAGACATAGAGCTTATATAAGGAGACACCCTTTCAAATCCTTTACAAAGAGCTTACCAGTTAAGACTTTTGATAGTCATGTAGAGGGCATGCGAGTCAGATGTATGACAGCATAATTTTGAGTATAAGTAGGAGATTGTTAGGATTGGTATACTAAAAATTATGTTTTTAGTATTTAATTTTATTTTAATAAAATTAATTTTTTATTTTATGAGAATCTTTGTAAATAGTATATGTGTATCATTTCTTTCATGTTATGCATGAATGTCCGATATTCTGTACAGTATTTAATCTAATGTGTAGAGTACGGCTTACACACGGAAGATCAAATTTTAGGTTCTTGCATAATATAAGTTTTATGTTCACAGTTTAGATGGAAATGGATATACCATCGGTACGACTGTAGCACAGAGTTTTAGTAGACCTATTTTAGTTACTGGGAACAGATAATAGCATCATCTATTGTCCCGACTCTCTATGCTAAGCATTATCTACGTCCTAAGTTCGTGAGACGATCCTTAGATTTTTTCCAAGTCCTAAAGGACCAGGCAACCCTCTCTTTCAATCCATAGTCATATGCGAAGCATTATCTAGGTCCTAAGTTCGTGAGACGATCCTTAGATTTTTCCCAAGTCCTAAAGGACTAGGCAACCCTCTCTTTCAAACCATAGTTATATGTGAAGTATTGTCTAGGTCTTAAGTTCGTGAGACGATCCTTAGGTTTTCCCGAGCCCTAGAAGACCAAGCAACCCTCTCTTTTAAACCCTAGTCATATACGAACCGTTGTCTAGGTCCTAAATTCGTGAGACGATCCTTAGGTTTTCCTAAAGCCTAGAGGACTAGGCATCCCTCTCTTTTAAGCCCTATTCATAAGCAAAGCGTTGCTTAGGTCATAAGTTCGTGAGATGATTCTAAGGTTTGTTAAGCCCTAATGTTCTAGGCACCCTAAGCCCTGTTTCCCAGGCACCACCAGTGGAGTTCTTAAAGTTTTGGATTGTTGATTACTTCTTCAGGTCCTCACTCGACCTTTTGAAGTTTCTATGTTTACCATTATACCTTGTACCTGCACCATGTTTTGCATCTGTGATGCATCATGATAGTCTACATCATATGTATTACCCCACAAACTATGACCGGTCTGATCACTTGCAATGGGTACATATGAAGCTCGATGAAAATTTGAGTTCAACTATTCTTTTTTGTATGTTTTGTTTGTGCCTAAGATTGTCGGCTTGTTCAATCAGTTTATCTCTAGAGGTTTGACATTTACCTGCACCACGAGTTGTTACAAGCTCTGTCAAAGAGGGACAACTGTAGACACCCCAATTGAACAAATCGAATCTTAGGCACCCATCTCGAATGTGCTCCAATGGCGAAAGTATGAGAATCAAGCTCAAAGATACTCCAAAGAAAAAAAATCACGAATATGGCTTAAAACACAAGAAAACCACCAAAAAAAATCCACGCTGTGACTTTTATGTCATGGCCTTTAACTTTTTGCAAATCCTAAACTAGGTCGTGACTTCCTTTCTCATTGCTGCATCTTTTTATCCCAGTCGTGACTTTTGAAAGTCGCAGTTGTCTATTTCATCACCATAAAGGTAGCGGCTGTCACTATTACTCATTTTTTGACAGGTGGTAGCATCCCATAAGGGGTTTTTGTTGCCCATTTTGCCTATAAATAGGTGTCATTTTTCAGCAGAATAAGAGAGGAAAAAGACCTGGATACCAAAACTCTGCCCAAGTATTCCCCCACCTGATATTCTCATATCCATTCCATACTTCCTGAGCCTTGTTTGTGTTCTTACTTGCGTTTGAGGGATCGTTGAAGCTCGTATTAGCTCGGAGATAGCCTATTCTCACCCCCGAGGGGCCATTCGAGGTGGATATCCATACGAGGTAACCTTAGGAACCACGACTCTTCTATAAACCCTCATTTTCTTTCCCCGAGGTCATCGTGAACAAGGTTTCTATTGTCTTTTATTGTCTATTTATCATTCATTTCTATCTAAGCATTGTTCCTCAGGTTTTCATCATAAATAGTGTATTCATAGCTCTCTATTTTATACATTTACAGTTGTTTCTATTTTGTTTCAACACTCACGAGCACACTGAGAACTTCAAAACTTTTTGAGGTTTTAAAACATGACAGTTGCAATTTTCTAATGTTACGACCTCCAGTTTTGTTAAGCCTACAGTCACGACCGTGTGTTTCTTATCGATACATTTTTTCCTTCTTTACTCACGACCGCGACATTTTATTGTCATGGCCGTGATGTTTATTTCAAGGCTAAAAGCACGAAAACCTCTTTCAAAACCCTCTAATATTCATTTATTTTGAGATTTTCTCACCCTTTACTATTTTGTTTAGCATTCTCTCTTTTCTGTACCATAATTTATTTTCTTGTTGAGTTAATGAATGGTAGGTCTGGCCTAGATCAAGTGGGCTGTGGTCTCCATTTTATACACCTCAATTTCTGCATCTTATGTGGTTATAAAAACATGACAGTCACGACCTTTCAATATCACGGCTGTATATTTTGCAAAACTCACAGTAACGACCGCCTCAAGTTTCTAACAACCGCACCATTTGTTTACATAGATGTCACGGCCACGACATCCTTTTGCTATGGCCGTGAGATTTTTTGAGGCTAGCGACATGAAAAATGTGTTCTATATGCCTTTTTATCTTCTTTTAACATTCATTGCATTTTGCTTTAAGTTATTGTTTATATTAAGGATGAAGGATGGTAGATCTAACTTAGAATAAATGGATTATGGTCTCTGTCCTGCATATCCTGTCTATTTGAGTCTATTTTAGGGCTTGTACATTGAATATGCTATTTTGGACCCTTAGAAACTATGGCTACGACTTTTATTTGTCACGGCTGTGAGATTTTACATTATGTTTCTTGCAGTATTCCTATATATGTCACGACTGCCTATCTTGTGATTTTGTTTGTCACAACCACAACATTAATTGCCATGGCCATGTATTTTTATGTATGTCCAGTAGCTTAAAATAGTGCTTGAGTCTTCTCTGTTTATTTTATATAGCCTTTTCGTAGCACGTTAGAGGTACAAACATTGTTGCATGACCCTTAGCTCCCCATTTGTTCATTTTATTGCTTGTTCACATGTTTTTTGCTTTGTTTTGCTCAAACGATATATGTAGCATATCTAGAAATAATATCCAAGTTGCATGACCCTAGGATCATTACTAGGATTGTTTCTTTGCTTGCTTTTATTTGAACTCTCTTTAACCTCCCGCTTTATATATGTTACCTTTAAAAAGTTTATAACAAGAACCAATATTGACAAAGTAGAGACCAACCTTACGGTTTAGTGAAAAGGGTGCCGAACACCTTCCTTTTTCGTACCTTAGGCCCTGAACCCTCATTTCTCTGGTTGCATTTTTTTTAAAAGACCTGCAGCCTTCCTTTTGTTTTTTTTGATTTTTCTAAAAAATCAAGTGCCTACTCCATTTTTTTAAAAAGGATGCTCAGATATCTTGAATTTTCTTGTTTTGAAAATAAAAAAACGTTTTTTTTAAAAATAATAGATATCCGGTGCATCCTGCGAGATAAAAACACCCGCAAACATTGAAAACTCAACGATTCCATACATAAGATCTCATGGAATACATTGATAACCCAACCAAAAAAAAATACCCGATAACCTCGCATGCATACAATTCATGAGCGTGTGGCTTTAGGGCCTTACAAAACGATTATCAACTAAACTAATGAGCCAAACTATTCTATCAAAGAATTACATTTACAACATATGCATGTTTCAAAAGACCTCTCTCTACATATATGTAATTCTATCCAAAAGGCTCCCATTTAATGGTCTTCAAGACCGAGCTTCTCAATCGATCACTTGAAATGGGTTAAACAATATGTGCTGAGACTTATAGAAAATAGACAAAGTATGAAGATATACATGACATGCAAGGATGATTATGTGAATGCACAACACGTTTAAACTTGAAATCAAATATATTTTTCTAGTAAATTTCCATTGACATAACCGGTTTTCTTCCTTTACCCAAAACCAACACACATTAATTAGTTCTTTTATCCTGCCATCTCAAACCCAACATGGTTACTATGACTTCCCATTTCGCTTCATTCTGTTTTATTTTCCACAACACAACCATTATTAAGGTTTTCCAAAGTCCCACATTCATTAATTACATCATATGGTTTTACAAACCCGATTTCATTCATTAATTTAATTAAGTACCAAAGCTGGACAGCGCCTATAAACCCAAGCGTATTTATCACTACTGGGTCACGCGAGACCCAATGAATAAATACCCATTCTATAGCCCGACACGGAGAGTACACATTTTTAATTTCTCTCAGAAACATCGATGGGTGGGTTGCCCAGGAGCACACTTTTATGGGGATTAACCCAAAGAAATGGCCTACCATGCATTGCGTAAGTTTTTAGTCTTTCACTGAGGAGCTATTCGAGCTCAATCTTAATTATTCAGTTCATTCGCACGGTACCTTAATTAAGTCATTTACATTTTAACTAACGCGAGTCCAATCGTCAACTCGGTTCCTCTCGCCAAACCCAACTCTGTTAAGATTACGATTCTCCATCATTCCCAACATTCACATTATTCATGAAATTAATATACCAATGGGTCCACATAACCCCCAATTTTTCCTAAATTCAATTACTTTCATCACCTAGGTCCAACGACCTAAAACCCAAAATTTTCATACTTTTGTCATAAACGAAATCCTAACTTTCCAAGACGCAAGTTAAAGGTTCTCCCATAGTAGTATAAAGATCAAACTATCACAAATCATCCAAAACCACAAGATTTAACATGCTCTAACCCAAATCATAACCTAGGGTTTCAAAACATAGATTTTTTATATTTTCATATATAAATCCAAAATACTCTACCCATATTTAATAAATTTTCATAGATAGTCATAGATCCTACCTCTTAGATGCTCAAACCACAAAAAATAAGCTTCTAGCAAGGTCCACCCAAAAGAAACACCAACTGATCGATGGAAGGGAGTTTCTTGACGCTTAACAACGAAGGATTGAGCAACGGATGATCTCCAATGAAGGTGGGAGAGCTCAAGGAAGCTCTCAATATAGATCTAGGGTTTTGGTATCAAGTTAGAGAGAGAGAGAGAGAGAGAGAGAGATGAGAGAAAAGAAAGAAGAATAGCTCAATTCCAAACTTAAAGTTCTTTTCTGTCATAGACCGCTCGATCGGTCTCGAGACCAATCGATTGGTCTCTCGCTGGAATACACTCAAAGGAAAGAAAATACATATAGTTTTTCAATATTGTTCCAACACCTCAAGGCTCGTTCAATCAATCCTCAATAATTATTTTCATGCATATTCAAGCATATAATTATTATCAATAATTATAATCATGATCAAATTTTAAATCTTTCCCAGAATTAAACATTTCACCGAACACGTTATAACCCGTTTTAATTAATCCCTTTTAATTATCAGGGGCTTGGTCCCTACAACCCCTCCCATTTAGGGAATTTCGTCATCAAAATTAGACATACATCAAGAATCAAACAACTCGGAGTACTTTTCACGAGCTTTCGACTCTCGTTCCCACGTAGCTTTCTCAACCCTGTGGTGAAGCCATAAGACCTTCACGTAAGCAATGGTCCTCCCTCGTTAGACTTGTTTTTTGGTGTCTAGAATTCTCACCGGTCTCTTCCTGTAGGTTATATCATCCTTTAGCCTTAACTCGGTCCAATCCAAGACATGAGACGAGTCCGGCTCATGCTTGCGCAACATAGACACATGGAAAACATTATGCACGGACGCTAGCTACAGTGGCAAGGCAAGATGGTTGGCCACCTCTTTGATCCTATCAAGGATCTCAAATGGCCCGACAAAATATGGCAATAGGTTCCCACTCTTCTCGAATCTCATCAATCCCTTCCGTGGTGAAACCTTCAAGATTACATGGTCACCCACCACAAACACCAACAGTCTCTTCTTCTTATCTGCATAGTTCTTCTGATGAGTTTGCGCAGTCATTAAACATTTACGAATGGCGACGACCTTCTCTGTGGTCTCACGCACAAGCTCAATCCCCAACATAGCCGTCTCCCCAACGTCGGCCCAACAAACGAGTGACCTACAAGGTCTACTCTACAATGCCTCGTAAGTCGCAATCTCAATTCTTGACTGGTAACTATTATTGTAAGTAAACTCTACCAACGGAAAATGGTCCTCTCATGATCCACAAAAGTCTAGAACACACGCTGACAACATAACCTTGAGTATCAGAATAGTGTGCTTTGACTGGCCATCTATCTAAGGATGAAAAGCTGTACTGAAAAGTAGGCTCATCCCTATGGCTGACTGTAAACTCTGCTAAAGTGTGAAGTGAAGCGGGGATCCCGATCTGAGATGCTAGAAACTAGTACTCTGTGGAGTCTGATAATCTCACTCACATAAAGCTTACTAAGCTTATCAACGAATCTATCATGTGGATTAGAAGGAAGTGTGCAGACTTAGTCAATCTGTCCACCACAACTCAAACGGCATCATGCCCCTTGGTGACCTAGGAAATCCCAACACAAATTCTATAGTAATATTCTCCCATTTCCACTCGAACACTGGCAATGGCTGTAATATACTTGCCGATCTCTGATGCTTAGCCTTCACCTGCTGGCAAGTAAGACAACGTGAAACAAAAAGAGCAACATCCTTTTTCATGCCCCTCCACCAAAACTGCCTATGCACGTCATGATACTTCTCGGTGTCACTAGGATACACCGCAAGATGAGTGTGATGAAACTCACATAGCAAGTCACCACGATATGATTCTGGCACAAAGATTCTCCTTGCAAATCTCAAACTCTGGTTGGAATGGATAGTCCACTCCTTGGCATCCTCGCCACTCAAAACTCAATCTCTAAACATTAAACTCTCTACATCTTGCCTCTAAGCCTTCATAACATGTTGAACAAGTACGGGTTGAGACATTGTCGTGAACAATGTAGCATGATCACCGGACTTACCAAGGCATAAATCGTACTCACTAACCTCCCCAAGTGTACTCCACTCTATCATGGCAACATGAGTTAATGAGCTCAAGGACTTCTGGCTGAGGGCATCGGCAACCACATTGGCCTTGCCCGAGTGGTACTGCAGATGAAAGTTATAATCTCCCAAAAACTCCATCCATCTCTTTTGACGCAAGTTCAAGTTCAAGTTCTTATGTGAAAATATGTACTTCAAGTTCTTATGATCAGAGAACATTTCGAAGCGCTCTCCATATAGATAATGTCTCCAGGTCTTTAGAGTGAAGAGCGCTGCCGCGAGATCCAAGTTATGGGTAGGATAATTCTTTTCATGAGTCTTCAACTGTTTCAACCCATAGGCAACCACTTTGCCTTGTTGCATCAACACAAAACAAAGCCCCTTATGTGACACATCACAATACACGGCGTAGCTAAGTTCCCTCTCTGGCACGATCAAGATAGGTGCACTGGTCAGCCTCTCCTTCAAAGTCTAGAAAGTGAACTCACACCCGTCGGTCCACATGAACTTAACTCCCTTCCACGTAAGGTGTGTCATAGGTGCTGCAAGTCTAGAGAAGTCTCTCATGAACCGCCGATAGTAACCCACCAAGCCTAAGAAACTCTATATCTCAAACACGTTCTTTGGCCCCTCTCAACCCATTACCACTTCTATCTTGGAGGAGTCCACTGCCACTCCTTCTCCTGAAACCAAATGCCCCAAAAATTTTACCTTAGGCAACCAGAACTCACACTTATCATACTTTGCATATAACCGATGCTCCCGCAACAACTGTAGAGCAATCTCAAGATGCTCCTCATGCACCTCCTCCAATGGTGAATAAATAAGGAAGTCATCTGCAAACACTATCACAAATCTATCGAGGTACAGGTGAAAGATACAGTTCATAAGGTCCACGAACGTCGTCGAAGCGTTAGTCAGTCTGAATGGCATGACTAGAAACTCAAAGTGCTCATATCGGGTGCGAAAGGCCGTCTTCTGAATATCCTATTCCTTGGTCAAACAACACGAACCCTTAATTGGTCAAATAAGTCATCGATATGGGTCATAGGATGCTTATTCTTAACGGTCACATGGTTCAACTTATAGTAATCATTACAAAGGCGCGAATACCCATCATTTATCTTTGCAAGCAATGCCAGGGATCCCTAAGGAGACACACTAGAGCAGATAAAACCACTGTCCAACAACTCCTAGACCTACACCTTCAACTCTAGCAACTCGACCGGTGCAAAATAATACGAAGACGTAGAAATGGGGGTGGTCCCCGGAATGAGGTCTGTGGAAAACTCAACTTTCCACCATGTCAGAATCTTAAATAGGTCATCCAAGAAAACATCCGAAAACTCGCAGCCACAAGAGGAAACTCTCCACGAGTAGAACTGGTCTCACTCATAAACAAGGCTGAGAAAATGAGGCTAAGACTGCCTCGATCTCGTGAACAAAGAGGTCTAGGCATTAAACTGTCATCCTGATTGCCCATGAAATAAAAGGAATCTCCTTTCAGCGTACAGTCAAACACTCAACGTCGGTCGCAATCGATGAAGGCGCGAAAGCTGATCAACCAATCCATCCCTAAGATGATGTCGAACGGGGCTATATTGAGCATAATGAAATCAAATACTAGGTGGCGGTCGGTGATCTTCAAGTCACTAGATCTACATACATGCCTCAACATAGTAACCTCACCAATCGGTGTCTCTACGCACAAGGCACTACCCAATATATCTACCTCTAACCCCAATGTAGATACAAATGTGGATGATATGAATGAATGCGATGCTCCCGTGTCTACAAGAACACTGGCCCAAGAATGATACAATAGAAAGGTACCTTGAATGATCGACGGGCTTTCTGCGTCATCTAACATGGAAGGTGCCACTAAAGTGCTGGGCTCCACGAGGGCGTATACTCGTCCCTGGTTCTGCCCACTGTTCCCCTAGTCCCTGGCTGCCTCACCGATTGGGCTGAAGTAGCTCCTCCTGCTTTCCTAAATGACTGCACTCCTGACTGCTACTGTGATGGCCCATAGCCCTATCATCCGTGAGATGCATGTCCTAGTTGTGCTCCTAGAGCACTTTGTGCATTCCCTCCTCTAGGGCAATCCCGACAAATGTGGCTCGTTTGGCCACACTGAAAACAAAGAATGGGGCCCTCCCCTGAGTTTGACTCTACTGCTATCCTCTCTGCAGGCAATCCCTAGCACGATGTCCTGGCAGTCTGCATGTGTAACACAACATCTCCCGATGTTCAAAATGCCCAAATGAACCCATAAATGGGGTGGGTTCTGACCGTGGCTGCGGCTGAGATCCCATGGGATAAGAACTCGATCCCTCTAATTTCTGCCTCTTTACCTAGCACCCCTCAGATTGTGTGCTAGAAGTCCCCTTGATGCGACTTGCTCTCTCTAATCTTGTGGCTCTTCGCCATTGCATTCTCAACCCGGATAGAGGCCTCCACAAGCTTTGTGTAGACCCGAAACCCCAACGCCGCAATCTTGTCCTTGACCGAGGGTCAAAGACCACTTTTAAATCGTTTAGTGCGCAACTCCTCTATTGCCACCATCTCAAGTGTAAAGCATGAAAAATTCGCGAACTTGACCTCATACTAGAACACTGTCAGATTTTCTTGAATAAGGGAGAGAAACCCCTCCCGATACATATCCCTCGAAGACCATGGAAAATACTTTTCCAAGAAAACCCTAGTGAAGACGACCCACGTGCCTTCCACCATTGTCTTGGTAAACTTCCACCATTCCCGAGCATCCTCCCAAAGTTGGAACGCTGCCAACTTCACCCTTAGCTCATCCTCCAGAATCTTCAAGGTGTCGAAGATCATCGTGGTCACCTCTACTCACTTAGTAGCCATCTTAGAAGGGTCTAACCGTCGAAATACTTCATAGTAACTGTAGCTCTTAGCTCGAAAGCTCTTGCTCCTCCCCTAGCTGGTCTCGGCTAATGCTCTCATTATCGTGAGCATCTCCTAGATTACATATATTCCTCCCGCTTGTTCTTGCAGGGCAAGCACATCCCCTTCCTCTAGAACCTGGGCATAAGCATGACCTCAACCACGACCACAGCCTCTACCTCACCTAGGTAACATTGCTCAATATAAGAAAAGAACAAAAAGAAGATATCAACAACAAGGTCTAAACCCACTTAACTTTCACGGACAACACCGTCGCTTAACAAGATCCCACATAACACGTATCATCACATTAACACACCTTATTCAACACATAACGAGGAGAACTAAACGATCACTTGAGGAAAGATACATCATCCTAAAAGTCCAACCTCCATGCCCAAATGCCACATAGCATACAAATGTCATGTCATTTCCAAGATATCTCATGCAAACATACCAATACATGAATGTCACACATTAATATAAGCTCTCGCGCAATGGATCAACCACTCCCACGACTCCTAGGTATTTAAACCTAGAACTATAATACCAATCTATCATGCCCTAAATTCCAAGACACATGAACCAACCTCGACAACACCAAAAGGACGATAATTTTACCATGAAAGAGTTTTAAATATCTAAAACGTCACAAACCACTTTTATAAACCATTTAAGCGGGAGGATACAAACCCCCCAAAGAAAATATTTCAAAACAAATAAAAGGTGAAAAATTGCTCCAGCAGACGGACTGCTCGATTGATCTCAAGACTACTCAATCGGTATTCCACGGGCTGTAGCAGTCTTTCCCATCACCTGAGAAACCGATAGCAATATTAGACCCCCCGATAGATCGATCAAGGGTCCATCGAGCGATCCACTCCTTTACCTTTTTAAAATTATGTTTTTCAACTCCACTTCTCCAAACTTCAACTACACCCTCCAACAAGCATTCCCAAGGAATTAACAAACGAACATACACAGGAATGAATATGAAAATATCCCTGAACATCGAGAACCCAACGATTCCATACATAAGATCTCATGGAATACATTAACAACCCAACCAAAAAAATTTACCCGATAACCTCACATGCATACAATGCATGACCGTGTGGCCTTAGGGCCTTACAAAACAGTTATCAACTAAACCAATGAGTTAAACTATTGTATCAAAGAATTACATTTATAACATATGCATATCTCAAAAGATCTCTCTCTATATATATGTAATTCTATCCAAAAGGCCCCAAAAACGGTCTTTAAGACCAAGCTTCTCAATC
Source organism: Heliamphora exappendiculata (assembly GCA_034768845.1). Classification (NCBI taxonomy): domain Eukaryota; kingdom Viridiplantae; phylum Streptophyta; class Magnoliopsida; order Ericales; family Sarraceniaceae; genus Heliamphora; species Heliamphora exappendiculata. The sequence continues at coordinate 40,387 of JAOTRH010076844.1, forward strand.
GATCACTTTCTTTCTATTATCACCTAAAATGGGTTAAACAACATGAGTTGAGATTCGTAGAAAATAGACTAAGTATGAACATATGTATGATATGCGAAGACAATTATGTGAATGCACAACACATTTAAACTTGAAACCAAATCTATTTTTCTAGTAAATTTTCATTCACATAACTGGTTTTCTTCCTTTACCCAAAATCAATACACACATTAATTAGTTCTTTAGTCCCTCCATCTCAAAACTAATATGGTTACTATGACTTCCCATTTCTCTTCATTCTATTTTATTTTTCACAATACAACAATTATCAAGGTTTCCTAAAGTTCCACATTCATCAATTACATCAAATGATTTTACAAAGCTGATTTCATTCATTGATTTAATTAAGTACCAAGGATGGACGACCCCTATAGACCCAAAGGTATTTATCACCATCGGGCCACACGAGACCTAATGAATAAATACGTATTCTATAGACTGACACGGAAAGCACACATTTTTGGTTTCTCTCAAAAACATCGATAGGTGGGCCACTCAAGAGCACGCTTTTTATGGGAATTAACCCAAAGGAAGGGCCTACCTTACTTGAGCCCAATCTTAATTATTCAATTCATTCACAAGGTATATTAATTAAGTCATTTACATTTTAACCAACGCAAGTCTGACCGTCAACTCAGTTCCTCTCGCCAAACCCAAATTCGTTAAGATTATGATTCTCCATCATTCCCAACATTCTCATTATTCATGAAATTAGTATACCAATGGCTCCACACAAACCCCAATTTGCCCCAAATTCATTTAATTTCTTCACCTGGGTCCAACGATCCAAGCCCCCCCAAATTTCCATGGTTTTGGTACAAACGAAATTCTAACTTTCAAAGACACAAGCTAAAGGTTCTCCCACAATAGTATTAAGATGAAACTATCAGAAATCTTCCAAAACTACAAGATTTAATATGCTTTGACCCCAAATCATAACCTAGGGTTTCAAAACATAGATTTTTCATATTTTCATATATAAATCCAAAATACAGTACCCATATCTAATAAATATTCATAGATAGTCATAGATCTTACTTCTTAGATGTTCGAACCACAAAAAATAAGCTTCTAGCAAACTCCACCCGAAAAAAACACCAACCGATTGATGGAAGGGAGGTTCTTAACGCCAAGAGATATCCTCCAACGCTTGACAATGAAGGAATAAGCGACGGATGATCTCCAATGAAGGTGGGAGAGCTCAAGAAAGCTCTCAATGTAGATCTAGGATTTTTGTATCAAGTTAGAGAGAGAGAGAGAGAGAGAGAGAGAGAGAGAGAGAGAGAGCGAGAGAGAGAGACATGAGAGAAATGAAAGATAAATAGCTCAATCCCGAACTTAAAATTCTACTCCGCCATAGACGGCTCGAGCGGTCTCGAGACTGATCGATCGGTCTCTTGCTGAAATGCACTTTAAGAAAAAATAAATACATATAATTTTTCAATTTTGTTTTAACGCTTCAAGACTCTTTCAGTCAATCTATAATAATTATTTTTATGTATATTTGAGCATATAATTATTATCAACAATTATAATCATGATCAAATTTTAAATTTTTTCCTACAACATTAATATATAATAAATTCAAATACTACTGAAAATATATAACATTTATCGATATGTTGCTATAATATAAATGAAATTTGCACTCTATTGTAAACCTTCTACATTTTTCTTTTGAGAGAATAGAAGGTTAAATATGTAATATAAAATGCTAAAAATACATATAAATATCATTTATCAAAAAAATGAGAAGGGCAAGTGCATCATATAAATTTAATTTCTTAATTGTCTACTATAAATATATTTGGAGTTCTACAAATGGTCTTGTAAGGCTTTACATCAATTTTAGCACATAGAGTTAATAGTATTTGTAATTAATAGTTGATTTGTTTTTCTCAATTGCTATAGTAAATAGGGCAACTCTAGTACGGCAGCTAAGCGATAGAGGCTAGGTTCTTGAATAGCATCTTTATAGCAATTTATTTTTATGATGCTGATGGTGTCTCAATGTTTTACATTCAGCACTTTTATAAATCATAATTTTTAATTTAATATTTGCAAAAAATTAAAATTTTAGTTTCTTTGTGAGTTTGATTCGTTTTTTTTTTTTTTTTTTTTTTTTTTGTTTTTGTTTTTTGGGGGGGGGGGGGGGGGGGTGGGTGGGTTTAGTTTTCTGTACTCTTATGGCATAATTAACAACTAACTTAAAAATTAGTTGTGTGTGTGTGTGTTCAACTAAAAAAACTAAGTTATTTGATAACTTAGACCTGTTTGGTTTAGCTTTTAAGGTGGTTTTGTTGCCAAAAAGCAAGTTTTTAAATTGCAATGTTTGGCTTTCAAGAAAAAGTTAACTAATTTTTTTTATCTCTTAATTCAATAAAAAAATCAATACATAATCTAAATATTTTAATTTTTTTCAAACAAAATTATTACAATATAGTTACATAAAAAAGTCAACCATAATCACAAAAATAAAAAAATCGTATCAATATTCCAAACACTACAACTTAAAAGTTAAAAGTAAAAGTATTTTAGATATTTTAATTAAAAGCAAAAAAATAAAAAAATTACTACAAAAAATTATTCTAATCACTCTCACTTTTTTTATTCTTTTTTATTTATTTATTAAAATAACTAAATCTCTTAAAAACTAATGTTAAAAGCTATCTCAAATAGGCACTTAACTTTTAAGCTGGTTTATTTAAAGTAGGTTGTTTGAGTAAAAGCTAACTTTTTTTTCTTTTTATTCAAATTAGACTGTTTTACCTTTTTATGTATTTGATATTAATAATTATATGTAATTGATAGTGGCAGTAATTAAATAAGTTATTAATAAGGATTATTATTGTATTTTAAAAGTGGTTGGAGTTTGAATATAATATTTTAAATGGTAATATTTTGATTTGATTTTTTAGTTTTTAATCTTTTTTATTTTTTTTGCTAAATGGATTATGTTGATTTTTTTTGCGTTTTTAACAAAAAAAATTAAAAATATTTCCAAACAAACCCTTAAGGCCCTGATTGGTAACCTTGCTTTTTTTATTTTTTTGCTAAAAACTCAAAAAAATCAAGTTTGTGCTTTTGGCAAAAATACAAAAAAGCAAAAAAAATTAAAAAGTCAAACGAAAACACAAACTCCCAAATATAGAAAAATATAAAATTTTTTACTTTGAACAAAAAAGTAAAAAAGTTAGCTTTTTATTTAAACAATTAATTTTAAAAAAACTTACTTAAAAGTCAAGTTACCAAGTAATCTACTATGAACCAAATTTAGCTTTTTAGTTAAAAATGTAAAAAAGCTAGATTTTAATCGAATGGTTCATTACGTTGAAATAATAGAGCAACTAATCTCTATAAAAATCAGGTTAATTAACCATTGTTAACCATATGATTCAAATATATTTATTTGACAATTTATTCACAAAATATTATAAGTTAGTAAAATTTTTTAAAACAAATTTACTCTGATCACATAGATAATAATGTTCGATTGACCTGATTCATTACAAGAACTATTCATTCGACGAGTTCAACATATCGACGAGTTCAACATAATAAATAATTTTAATTAAATTTTAAAATTTTAAATAAAATATTTTTAAGTTCACAATCTCTCCTGCATGCTATAAGCTACTCACGGTAGGTAATTTCTCTCTTACTTTTGGAGATGAGACCAACTAATTTTACAAATATCAATATTTTGCACAAGCAACTATATATTGCTTATACATTAACAATTATATATAATTGATAGAAGTAGTAATAAGTTATGAATAATAATAAATATTATTATATTTTAAAAATAATGAGAGTTTAAATAGAATATTTTGGAAGTTGTGTTTTAATTTGATTTTTAGTATTTTTAGCATTTTTACTTTTTTCCTAAATAGACTATTTTATTTTTTTTAAACATTTTTAGCTAAAAAATCAAGTTTTCTTACCAGGGCTTAAATATCAACATACTTTTTGATATGCAACCGACTAATTTTGCAAATATTAATATTTTGCACAAACAACTATATATATTTTTTATCCATTATTCACTGTTTAAATATCGATGATTAGCATAATCCTTATTTTCATCGACTCCTGTCTCTTCAATTTTTTTTAAAAAGAAAAATTAAAACAAAACATTAACTTTTAAGACATCCAAGGGAACCTACAAAAGTGCATAATCTAAGGAAACAGGGGAAGCCGTTGGAGATCACTGTCAAAGCTTGAATGAAAGTGGGTGGGAGAAGAGGGCCCACTTTCACTCCCTTACTTATCAACGCTGTAGCCTACTCCTAATACATCATCAAACCCCAAGGAGTATAAACCAGGAAAAAAAGTTTTTATGGCTTAAGTGGTTTGGCAAAACCAGCTTAATTAATAAAATTGGTTTTTCATTTTTTGCTTAAATTCTGCCCCAAAAAAATTTATCTTTCTAATTTTTTTATTTATTTTACTTAAAAATTGACAAAAAATAATAGTAAAAATTAAGAATCAAAAAGAAAAAAGTATGGCTTTGAGCCAGATTATCAAACTAAGGCTTTAATTATTTTACTTTTATTATTTGAGATAATTTGATCACAATTGTTATTTTTCAAAATTAATTGGTTAACAAATAAATTAAAAGATTAAAAAAATAATAGTAAAAATCTTGGCATTAAACTGGGTTAACAAATGAGAGCAGACGACGTGCTGTGGGCTAATCATACCAGAGGGTGTTGTGAGGTTAAAGTTTTTTTATTTGTAATCACAAAATTTAATTGAAATCATTTATTATGTTGAACTTATCGACTATGTAATCTCTAGTCATATGTGTTGGAAAAAAATAAATTTTGAATAAAAATTAGAACATGATTTTTAACTAATTTTGAAACTAATTATATTTGTGTTGGATTAATATATTTTGATGATTTCAAGTTCTAATTTGTTTATCTCCATGAGTAGAGTAATCATGAATTTTGTGGCATTCAAAATCATTCATGGATAAATGAAAAATTGACTCCAAAAGTGTGTCATTGAAGTTGAAAAAATTATGGTAACATACTTCTATCCCACATTGCTTAGAAGAGAAAAGTGAGGGTTTTCAAACAACTATAAAAGGAAGTCCAATCCCACATTGGTTGGGGATAAAAATTTATGGTGGCTTATAAAACCTAGGTTGGAGATAAAGGATTGATCATTTGGATCATCCCAACTTTTGTTAGGGGAAGAGTTATGGATAAAGTTCTACTTGGTCCATTAAACCATGCGCGCCACCGACGCCGCCGCCGCCCGTTTGTCTGACCGACCGGCCGAGCCGGGCTCGGACCCGAGTCTGTGGTCCGTGGGTCGCGAGTCGGGTCGGTTCAACCCTTATCCTTTTACAGAAAATTTATTTAATTAAAATTTTGAATTTAAATTATTTAAAATTTAAATTAAATAGTTACCGTTTAATCTGAACCGTTGGAAGGGTTTGGTTTAATTTGAACCGTTGGAAGGGTTCGTGACCGTTGGAGTATTTCTGAACTGGTCCGTGCCTGTTGGGTGGTCCAACAGTCAGGCCGAACTGGTGCTTATACCTGTTCTGTTTATGGGAACAGCCACCATTAACACCTATATATAGGCTGTTCCAGACCCGTTTTCTGCATTGGTTTTCCAACAGTTTCCGTTACCGAACCTCTGCTAATTTAATCCTACATATCCTCTCCACGATTTTTCGAGAAAGCTTCAAGCACAGCAGCGTTCGTATGTGTGTAGACTATCATGCTACATCTGCACACGGCAATCGTTTCATTCCGGAGGCAGACACCCGATACAATGCAAGTACCGAGGCGGGGTGCAATCTGTCTTAAGGAGACAGTGTTCAACGCTGGACTCGATTGCACCGTTCAACAGTGTTTTTGTTCTTCATACGCTTGCTACTGTTCTGTAAGACCATTCTTGTTTTCTTTTGTTTTATTCAATTCTATTTTCTTATTTAGTTCCTGTATACAGAAAATTGTTTCTGTTTTAAAATAGTATTTTATTTTTTATTTCATTTTCATAATATGTTTTTGAGTTTATTTAATTTATACATCTGTTGTATTATTCTGTAATAGGAAAATAGATTTTCATAATTCTATTGTATTTATATTCTGATATTAAATTTAGTTACCTGTAATTTATTTTTTTCACTGACCGTGTTTGTTATTTCCAATAATTATTAATTCCAACAATCTTAAGACAGAATTGTTTAATTTCTGGAATTGCTTACTGTTTCTAGAATTTCTTACTGTCGGTATCTAATTTAAGGTAGTTTTAATTTACGATTTTATATAAATAGTGCTTTATCGTACTATTTAATTGTGACACAATTTTTTTAATTACTGTTTAAAATTTTATAAATACTGTTATTGCAGTTTTAAATTCTGTGTATAAGTTTTACAAACTTATTGTTGGATTCTGTTTCGGTATTAATTCAGTTTTTGCAGTTATGGCAATAGAAACCGACAACAGAATGGACCCTACCCCTACTGCTTCTACCCCTGTGGTGGCTTCTGTTCTAGCCACAATTTCGGCATCTATTCCGGCCCCAATTTCTATTACGGTTCCTGTGAGCCACGCGGAGAAACTAAAAAAATTTAATGGGGCAGATTTTAAGAGGTGGCAGCAAAAGATGCTGTTCTACCTGACGACGCTGAATTTGGTGCGGTTTCTCCATGAGGATGCTCCCTCATTGTCTGAGAACGAGGGCAACAGACATGTTGTGGCTGCTGTCGATGCATGGCGGCATGCTGATTTTTTGTGCCGTAAATATATCATGAATAGATTGGACAACACATTGTATAATGTGTATAGTCCTCTAAAGACGGCAAAACAACTGTGGGATTCGCTTGACAAGAAATACAAGACAGAAGATGTCGGGATGAAGAAATTTGTCGTTAGAAGATTCTTTGAATTTCTTACGGTGGATTCAAAGACCGTCATCAGCCAGGTCCAAGAGCTTCAACTGATTCTGCATGAGATTCATGCCGAGGGCATGATTTTGAGTGAGTCCTTTCAAGTGGCTGCTATTATGGAAAAGCTGCCACCATCTTGGAGGGATTTCAAGAACTATCTGAAGCACAAGCGGGAGGCTCAGGATTGAGGAGGATAACCGCATCGCCAAGAAGAAGGGATCACAGGGTTTCCTGTTCAAGGCGAAGGCCAATATGGTGGAACAAGCCCTGAAAGGAAAGAAGCAGAAGAATCACAACCAAAAGGCCAAGGGTGGTGATTCTAAGAAGTTCAAGGGCAGGTGCTTCGTGTGTGACAAGCCGGGCCATCGGGCAAAAGCCTGTCGTAGCCGCAAAGACCAGGGAAATGCCTCAAAAAGGCAGAAGCAATCTCAGGCAATGCTGCTGAAATAGAGAATCTCTCTTCTGATGTGTCTGAGATGAACCTAACAGCAGTTGTATCCGAGGTCAACTTGGTTGGATCCAATCCCAGAGAATGGTGGGTGGATACTGGTGCAACCCGACATGTTTGTGCAGACAAGAAGATGTTCACCACTTATCAATCAATGACAAGTGGAGAACAACTTTACATAGGAAACTCTTCTACTGCTAAAGTGGAAGGACAGGGGAAAAGAGCTTAAGATGACGTCGGGCAAAGAGCTGACGCTTACTAATGTCCTGCATGTGCCAGAAATTTGAAAGAATTTAGTGTCAGGATCTTTGTTGAGCAAATATGGGTTCAGGCTAGTTCAAATGTGTCTATGTGAAAGACACTGACAGAGGTTATGTCATTGTGTGTCTATATGTCGATGACATACTAATCTTAGGTAGTAATAATTCTATAATTAAAACTACCAAGAATATGTTGAACAAGAGGTTTAACATGAAAGATATGGGAATAACAGATGTTATATTATGAATGAAAATCACAAAAACATCTGATGGATATGCCTTATCTTAGTCCCATTATGTTGGAAAAATTCTTAAAATTTTTGATAAGGGTGATACCCACATTGCAAGAACACCTGTAGATATAAATCTACATTTGTCTAAGAATACAGATAAATGCATATCACAATTGAAATATTCTTGTATCATTGGGAGTCTCATGTACTTAATAAATTGTACAAGACCCGACTTGGTATATGCTGTGAGCAAATTGAGCAGATATACTAGTAACCCTGGGACTGACCATTGGTAGGTAATCATAAAGGTACTAAGATATTTGAGATACACCCAAAACATTGGGTTGTACTATACTAGATATCCAGCTGTACTAAGAGGTTATAGTGATGCTAATTGGATATCTGATACTAATGACTCAAAATCACGAGTAGATATGTATTCATTTTGGTTGGAGCAGCTGTGTCATGAAAATCGTTTAAACAGACGTGTATAGCGAGGTCAACAATGGAATATGAGTTTATAGCTTTAGACAAAGTTGGAGAGGAAGCTGACTGGCTTCGTCAATTATTAGAAAACATCCCGATGAGGCCTAAACTTGTGCCAGCCATCTGTATACATTGCGACAATCAATCGACAATGGCTAAGACATAGAATAATATCTATAACGGTAAGTCTACACATATACGTTTGCAGGCACAATACCGTGAAACACTTGTTCTCAAGTGGAATAATTTTCATTGAATATATAAAGTCTAAAAATAATATAGCGAATTCGTTAACTAAAGGCTTAAGCGGAGAGAAAGTTAGTCAGTTATCGAGGGAAATCGGCTTACAGCCTATGAATTAAGAGTCGCCTCAATGGCAACCCAACCTAGCTGACTAGAGATTCCAAGATCTAGGTTCAAAGGGACAACCAAATGTGTGTGACTCAGTGTCTTCACTGTGGAGATAAAATTTCCTACCCATTCCTATGAAAGTACAGTGATACCTGTAGCATTATCAGGTTAAGCTATGCTTTTAATGGCTCTTATACCTTAAAATTCAAGTAGGGTATAGTAGGACACTCTTAATAAGAATCACCTATATGAGTGAGAAGGGGCCACTTCTGTGAGAATGCTAAGGCTACATTCTCTAACAGCACTCATGAAACCAGGATTTGCCCAGGGCCAAAATGAGCACAACCGTGAGAACCTAACTGTGTTTAGAAAAATTCTGTGTGAACTCTATTATCTTGGCTTACATAAACGGCTGAACAGTTCAAGGCATCGCGTCCACAATCCTGTCCAGCTTCTAAAAACAGACGTGTATAGCGAGGTCAACAATGGAGTCTGAGTTTATAGCTTTAGACAAAGCTGGAGAGGAAGCCGAGTGGCTTCGTCAATTTTTAGAAGACATCCCAATGTGGCCTAAACTTGTGCCAACCATCTGCATACATTGCGACTGTCAATCGGCAATGGCTAAGGCACAGAATAATATCTATAACGGTAATTCTACACATATACGTTGCAAACACAATGCCGTTAAACACTTGCTCTCAAGTGGAATAATTTTCATTGAATATATAAAGTCTAACGACAATATAGTGAATTCGTTAACTAAAGGCTTAAGCGGAGAGAAATTTAGTCGGTTATCGAGGAAAATGGGCTTACAGCCTATGAATTAAGAGTCGCCTCAATGGCAACCAAACTTAGCTGACTGGAGATCACAAGATCTAGGTTCAAAGGGACAACCGAATGTGTGTGACTCAGTGCCTTCACTGTGGAGATAAAATCTCCTACCCAT
>JAOTRH010076865.1:0-17490 GCA_034768845.1 Heliamphora exappendiculata
AAATATACTATTTTTTTATTTAAGTAAAATAACTAGTATACTTTAATTACAATGTCAAGTCTACTTTCAATAATTAAAAAAATACTAATATCTTAAGTATTACAACTTAAAAATAAAAAAATAAAAACTTATTAAATATTTTAGCAAAAAGAGAAAAAGAGAAAAAACTACCTCAAAAAACTATTTCAAAAACTCTATTTTTTCAATTCTTTTTTCTAAAAAAATTTTTTTTTTTTTAAATTATACTTTTAAACATTCTAAACAAAGAGTTATATTTTTTTTATCTACTTTGTCAGATGAATAAATAAATTTATTTTTCTCACTCTATGCATGTATGCTGAGGGCATGCTAGTTGATGGACCAATTGAGAAAAAAATTTAAACTAAAATTTTCATTTGTAGATAACATATATTGTTTGGTATTATTAAAACTAGTAATTTATATATCTCGTAATTTATAATAAAAATTATAAATATTTAATAAAAATTATAATGTTTAATTAAAATAAAAAAATTATATATTATAACAAAAATTATAAATATTTAAAAAAATTTATAATTTAAAATTAAAATTAATAATAAAAAATTAAAAATTACTACCAATAACTTTGACAAGTACATAATAATAATTCCTGCACCCCATTCACACAGACAGACTACTTTCTGAAAAGCATGCAAGTTGTCAGAAGAAAAACAAAGAATCATTATTCTGGACAAGAGGGGGAAAAGACACAAACAACCCACATGGAAATTTGGAGAAAAGGGCCAAAAAACTCATACCTTTTTCACCATTTCAAAATGGCAAACATTCTTACACCCTTGTGAAAATTACCATTTGATCTCGCTTCCAAAACTACCCCCTTCCATCCAACAAAATGTCTTAAATACAACAAAAATTTTCCACAGCTACCCTCCTCTATCCACCACAAAACCCATCTCACATATGGAAACCAAAAAAATAGAAAGAAGGAATCCACCCCTAAAAAAACTTTGGTTCTTAATTTACACCCATCTCCTCCTTTCAAAAATCTGCACAAAGTAACACAAATTCCAACCAAAAGCCCATTAGATAAAATATATAGCAATTACTCTTGTGTAAATACTATAAATTTAATCATAAATTTATGTAATAAATAATTTTTTAATTATTAAAAGTAAAAACATAATAAAAAACAATTCAATAGTCTAACCAAAAATTTAAAAATTATTAATAATTTTTATGAGGCTTGCTCTTAATTTCAACTAGAAACATTATATATATAAATAAAAGAGTGAATTTTAAATAAAGATATATAAAAAATGAGTTTTAAATGAAGAAACATAATAGAATTAATTAGTGAGAGAAGGAAGGAGAGAGGAGGAAAGATAGAGAATTAATGTCCAGTCATCCTAGCCATTGATTGGAAACCTTTGGAATGACACATAGATATCACTATAAGGGTTCTACTAAAATGTGTTCTATATATATACATATATATAACACTAGTAAGCGCTCATGATGAATAATAGATGAATAATATAAAAATATTTATGTAAAATATATTAATATTTGTAAAACTAATAGACTCTACACTCTAAAAAAAAGTATTATAATTAAATTTATTTTAATTTTTATTAAATTATTAACTACCGCTCAGTGAACAAAAATTAACAAGATTCTACATATGTACGTGTGCATAACAAAAAAAAAATCATGAAAAATCTTACTTACTGTGGATATATATATATACATGCTTACCGTCATGTTTCTTCAGTAAACCTCTAGCAAACATCAAACAAATAACTAAAAACCCCACAGCTACTGAACCTCCTAATATAATAGCCACTGTCTTTTCTGCACTTGGCCCTGGCCCTGCATATATATATATATATATATAAAATTAAACACATCCCACATAATTACTATAATAACCCTTTTTTATCCATTGGGAAGAGAAAGAGAGAGCAATAATCAAGGATTAGGATTCTCTAAAGTTAGTGATGTCAATTTTACCATAAAGTTGAGCCTATTATGTGCCCAACTTGAGCCACCTTTGTGATTTGAACTTTTTCTTTTGTAAAGTATTTTGAAAAAAATTAGGTTAATCGAATATTAATTGCTGTCTTAAGAAAAAATAAACGGTCTAATACAAAAATTGTACATGTGTTCTAAATAAATGTTATTAGATACTCTAGTTATTAATATCCGATCATTGTAATTTTTTTGTACGAATAATTTTTTAATAATTCTTACAAGAAAACAGATCGGATCGCGAATATGAGCTCAGAATAAACCTGACAACAATCTCAACTTTATAATAAAATTGAAATTCTCAACTTTATACCAACCCAATCCATAATCAAAGCTGAACAACATCCTTTTGAGATTGACAAATCTTCAAATCTAACTAAAGATGATTGTAAAGTAATTATCAAAGTAAAAGAAAAGGGAAACAACTTCACAGTGACCATTTCATGTGATTCACACATTTTTTCTTTAAAAAAGAAAAAAAAAAGTTACCTGATGGAGAAGATAAGGAATTTGATGATGATGATGATGGTGATGATGATGATGATGATCTGGTGGGGACCCCATTTGGGTAGAAACTATAGCTAACAAAACACCTGTTAAGATAGACCTGAGCTGAGATGGAGCTTCCACATTCAACCTGAGATCTCTGAACAGCACTCTTCACACACTCCCCACAATCTGAAATTCCCAAATCACCCTCACACTGCCCCAACACATACACAGACCCATAGCTGCTTGTATAGAACCCACCATTATTCCCACTCCCAATCCCACTCTCCAGTGCTGCTAGAGCTGTGTCTCTTCTCTCTGTAAACCCACCATCTGCAGCATTTTTATTTATTTTTTATATTTTTGCTAGAACAAAATTTTAATAATTAACTTTATTTTCCGGAAGTAAAACAATGTTAAATTCAAAATTTTAAAAATAATAGAGTACATAAATTATAACGAGAATGAAAGATGAGCTTTGTGAGATTGAAAACTGTGTTGTTACTATCCTAAAACCGATATTACTCTTGTATATGTAAAAGTTCAAAAACAGTAAATCAATTTTAAAATACAACTTAAATATTCACAAATTTTTTTCGTTCAGTGTTCGTGTTGTTTAATGGAACCAACTAAATTATTCATAAAATCAAATAAATAATATAATTATAAAAATCTTTCATTAAAAACTCAATATCTTTTTTATTTCCTAACATACTGTCTCTAATTTTTATCTCCACAAGAGGATAAACTACTAAGCTTTTTTTAATATAAATATAAAAAAACCAAGTCTTAAAAAGCATCATTAAATTACCACTATTAATTTTATTGAATTTGAAACTATGACCCACTATAAAGTCACCAATAAAATTAGAAAAATAATTATGGAACTCTGCTTTTAACAAATTACACTCCTTACTTTTCTTAATAGATAAAATTATAAAAATAATCATCAAGCATTTGGACAAAAATAATAATAATGAATGATTGGTATTTTTGTAATTTTACCTAAGAAAAACAAAAAGAGAGTGCCAAAATTATTTTTCTAAATTTATAAATATCGATGATTTTATTATCCATAATTTGTATAACTTTTGCTTAATTTTTTTATTTATTTCAGCAAGAAAAAATAACAAATAAAAAATAAAATAATTTAATTAAATAAGAATTCTTTTTATAACTGTATTATATGCACAGACACAAATAACCGATCAAATACATATGTAAAGCAAAAATTATGACATTTAATAGTAAGAGTTTATAGTCATAAATTATTTCTTAACCTATGTTTGCATTAAATTTTTTTAATTTTTTTGGCTTGAAAGTAAAAAAAAATTCAATTGGTTTGGACTAATTATGATTTTTTTCACTTTTCTTCGCTTTTTTATATGATTTGACATTAATTTTTTTTTTAAAAAAATTAAAAAATTTAAAAATTATTTAAAAAAAATTAATCCAAACAAATACTTAATATTAAGAGTTCTCAGTGTTTAGTTGGTCATTAATTGTGTTTAGTTGGTCATTGTGCACGTATTTTTTTTTAGTACAAAAAAAAATATATATATAATAAAAAAAAAAGTAATTATGCCAAGACGAATGTTAAACCTATATTTACATATAAATTCAATATAACTCTCAAATAATAAAATAAAAATTAATAATTAAATATCTATTTTATCATTTTTAACTAAAAAGAAACCTCCAACATTTTTGCCACTGCAAGTCTTGTAGAGCATCTCCAACCCAGAGATTTGAGCAAACCCAGCCACTTCATACAGCATATAGCATCCCAGCACCTGGATTCTCGCCGCCACCGCCAGCCCGCACAGCTTCTCCATCAGGATTGGGAGCTTCCTCACGCAGTTGTAGCACTCCACGTTGCTCAGGTCGCCCCGGCACTGGAACAGCCCGGAGATCGTGGTGCCGCCGCCGCCGGGTGCGGCGGCTGTGGTTTTGAAGAACTTGGCCTTGGAGGACTGAGAAATTAGGGAACCGAAAAGGGATGAGATGGCTTGGGAGTAAACGCCGGCGGGATCTGAGAATGCCTGTTTTGCGCAGCCCTTGTAGACCAAGGTGGTGGAAGCTGGTGCGGATTCTGCCATTGGGATGGTGTAGAGATTGTTGAAGGAGGAGAAGAAGAGGAGGAGGAAAAGAGAGAGGAGGGAAAGGGGACTTGAGGGAAAACCCATTTGGGAGGGGGAATGGATCAAATCATGGGTGATTGTGGAGGGAGTTTTGGGAGGGGGTTTTGAGAAGAAGGGTTTTGGACAAAAAGTTGAGGAAAGATAGGGAAGTGAGAACTTCAAACTTCAAAGGGTGTGAGAGTGTTTGATGGTTGTTTGGTTGGTTTAGTGAGAAGAAAACTTTTGTTTTTGTTTCGTGGAGTTTGGGATTTTACTTTTAACTTATATATTATAATTTATAATAAAAGTTATGAATATTTTATAAAAATTATAATTTTAAAAAATAGTTATAAATTATAATAAAAATTATAAGTGTTTAAAAAATTTATAATTTATAACTAAAATAAATAATAAAATGTTAAAAATTAGTAATAAAAGTTTGGCGAAACACCGCCGCCGTAATACTATCGCATTGTTTGTCGACCGACTTTAAGTTGTAAAGTTAAGCTGTCATTTGGTAACGTTTATGTTTTTTAATTTTGATTTTGATTTTAATTTTTAAATTTTTTATAAATTATAAATAAAAACATATTTTGTAATTATTTTTATTTTTGAAAAATATTAAATAATTTTTAAAATTTACAAGATTTTAAGAAACAGAAAAAATATATTTTTACTTATTTTGTAAACAAATTTTGATTTGATTCATCTGTAATTACCACTTTTCAAATATTTATGTTACCAAATATGTTTTTGTTTTGTTTTTTTTTTATAAACATAAACAAAAACATATTTTTGTTTTTCGTAAATAAAAAATAAAAACTGTAAACGTTACCAAATGAGTTCTAAATTTTTTTTTTTGTTTAAAGTCTAAAAAGGTAAAAAAAGTTCATTTTTTAACTCAAAAACTTTTAACCTTTTACTTTTTACATAACTTTTTTTAATATTTTTTAAATATAATAAATTTTGTTATATAAATTTACTTTTTATAAAAATTATATATTTAAAATGTACTCTTCAAAATACATTAAATAAGATTCAAATTAAATATAAATTTTAAAATAAAATTTAAAAAATTGTAGTACCTTTAAGCAATTTTTTTTGCCTTTAGACTTAAAACTATTTTAAACCTTTTACTTAAAGTCATTTCATATATCTCTAAAACGAACTTTTAAATTTTTGAAATTCAAGTAGTTTTAAACAAAAAATTTGATTTAAAACTAGGTTATCAAATAAGACCTATATATTAAGAGTGTTTGGCAAATTTACGAGAATGAATTTTTAATTTTTTGTTAAAATTTTAGCACAAATTATAATTTTTTTTGATTACCTATAACTTCTCTTAGAAGCTATATATAATTATTTTTTTTTATAAATAAGTAGTTTCAGTTACAAGTTAGTATATTTATTAAATACTTAGAATTTTTTATTACAAATTGTAATTTATAAATTAATAGTTTCAATAAATCCAAACACCGTCATAAATTTTCAAGCACCTACTAATTGCAAAAATTTTATTTTGACAATTCATTTGAACTCAAATTTATAAGTACTATGGATGGATGATGGGATAAAATTTTTGTATTTTTGGCAATTAATTTTTTTTTGTCCAAACACATCTCAAAAATGCTAACTTGAATTAAATTCAAAATGAAATTTAGAATTTTTACTTAAAAAAATGTTACAAATTTATAAAATACACCTGTAAATTTATTTATAATTTGAAATGAATAATTAAGGTTAAATTATTTGTAATGTGGATCACATTCTTAGTAAATTTAGACTTATTTATTTTGAATGATTGGTAAACTTATGAGTATATTTTGTAAATCTGTTGCATAACTGTTTTTACTTTATTTCTAGGCGTTTGATTGGCAACTGGCCTAAGAGTTATATATATAATTTTTTGTATTTTAGCTAAAAAAAAATTAATTAAGTTTAAAGTAAGATATTTAGTAAATTAGTTTTTAAAATAATTTTTTTTTCAAAATTGGTTAATTTGACAAAAAATAATTTTTATTTTTTGTTTAAATTAAATAAAATTATTTTTTTATAACTAATTATAACGACTATATATATAATTAATATTTATACTAAATAAATTATTAAAGAGGTGTATGTGACCATTTTTTAGAATAAGGTAGTTAAAAGATTGAATAGAATGTTTGGAAGAATAATATTTTAATTGGATTTTTTATTTTTGAATTTCTTTACCGATAAATTAACTTTTTAACATTTTCTTAGACAAAAAAATAAAAGCTTGGCTTGCCAATTAGCCTCTAAGTCCATTTACAATAATGGCTTATTTATTTTATTTTTAATTATATAATCAAATTATTATATTTTTTTAAGATATTTTTTTAATGTTTATTGATACGAATTTAGAAAATAAAATTTTACGAACACAATATTAAAAAAATAATAAAAAATAAAAATAAGTTAATAAATTTATTTTTATGTTATTTATTTTTATTCTTAGTGATTATTTTATTTTTTAATCAAAAAATTATAAATTTATCTTATTGAAATAATTAAAAAATAAAAATAAATACAAATTATAGAAATTAAGCCAAACTAGTCCTACTGGCTAGCTGTCTCTTAGCTTGATGTGCAGAGAATCCAGAGATGAAAGCGACCTTTTCTCTCAACAGTAAAAGAGTTTTTTTTATTTTTTTATTTTTTTGGAAATGGTGAAAGTTTTTTTCTTAAAAGTATTAATTTTTAGACTTTTAAGAGAATGAGAACAAATGTTTCAATCAAATAATTAAAAAATATAAGAAATATTCTCTGGGTAAAAGGGATGAAGAGAGAAGCACTATTTAAGGTCATGCTTCGTAATTTCGGTTTTTTAATTTTTTGATTAAAAATAATAAAATATTAAAATTGCTCATTTTTCAAAAAATTAAAAAATTAAAAAATTAAATTATAACGCAAGACTCAGAATATTTTATTTAAACTTTTATTATTTTAAAAATAAAATAATACATTTTGTTCATAATCTATTTACTATCACTATTGACTGCATATAATTATTAATATCAAATATATAAAAATGATAAAATTATTCACTTCGAATAAAAAGTAAAAAAAATTAGCTTTTTAGTCAAATAACTAATTTAAAAAAAATTTAACTTAAAAATTAAGTTACCAAATAACCTACTTTAAGCCTAATTTAATTTTTTAACTAAATATACATAAAAGCAAAAAAAAAATTTATTTTTAAGTTTGTTATCAATCGACATTAAATTTTGAAATGAGTAAAAAAAATAAATAGGTGGATTAATTGTAAATTATATTTTTTATTAATTAAACTCATTGTAATTGGCCTAAAATATGAATTAGCTATTTTGTTCACATACACTATGAGTGATTGTTTTAATTTTATAAAGAATATAATTTTGATGCTACTATTATGTATTGTGAATATTTCTACACGGGTATATAGTATAAATGTGGTTGTTACATATATATTTAATCATATTATTATTATTGAATAATTACTGTTAATTTTAATTGGTTTATCGCTTGACGTATTAATTATGACTTTTTAACAAATTATAATAGATTTTTATATTTTGTATAAACTAATATTTTAACAAAATAATTTTAAAATTTTAAAACTTTTTAACTCGCTAAATTGCTTAAATCATGAGTTAAAACTGTCAAATTTCATCCAACTTGTAGGTTTTAACGATTAATAAGTGAACGACGAATTAAACAAAAAAAAAATCTTTCACCTACTAAAACTAAATTGATTAATTTTTTTTCCTTAATTTGTGGCAACTCAATCAATGCACACCCTACACAGAAATTTGTTGTCATTTTAATACCATTGTACCCTATGGATGACTGTGATATGCATGTTACATTTTGGTGTAATTATTTAAATTGTTGATTTTACAATTCTTAGTATATAAATTATTTATAAATAATTAAATTAATTAAGCAATTATAGTTATATAATTTTATAATATCTATCTTTTAGAAATTGAATAATTTTAAAAATTAATTGTTTAGTTTTTTTTAAAAACAAATATAATAAAATCATGTGATTACAATTATCAATTTAACTTAAATTTTTATAAATAATTCAATGTAAACTGACTCCACCCCATACGAAGGGAAGATAACGGCAAACAAACTATTTTCTCAAATAGAGATCACATTAAATTTTCAAAAACAATATATATATATATATATATATATATATATTGTTTCTGGTTGTTTTTTGCAATTTCTTTCCTATTTTGTTCATTTGAGAAAAATTAAAAATTATGAAAAATATTAAGAGCATGAGTTTTTTTTTTAAATGGACTTCTTTGGCAAATTGATTTTTTTTTTGACTTTTTAGGTGTAGGTAGATTATAAATGCCTAGAATATTTAAAAAATCAGAACCATTTTAAAAAATGCCATAAACAAAAAAAAACTTGAAAAACTAACTTTTTTTTTATATCCCAACTATATACATGCATGAGGAGGGTTTGTGTATGGAATAACATAGAGTGTATACTAATATGCTTATGAAGGGGTCGGGTCTAAAATGGGTCCGACTATTCATATGGATTGGGCCTTTCCAAACGGATTGAGCTAGAATGGAGAACCTTATGAGGGATCGAATTGAACTAGGAACATAACATAAAACACCAAATTCATAGACATTAATTAATGTAGCGTGTTTGAATTAAGAGCCATTAATGATAGTATGGTCGAACTACAGAACATAAATGAAAAAAAATCACTGAAATAAAAATTATTAATGAAAATGGCATGTCTATACGATTCTATAATAATGACAACTTGTGTGATCTTGTTATTCTCGACAACACTCAACTACCTCAGGATGATAAGCATAAGAGTAGAGTTGTAAGTGGATGATGCCTTCTTGCCTAAAACATTTTTAAGATTTCCTATAAAAATGAGGTTTGATTTCTTAAGATAAGTATAATTTAATTACTAAAATTATGTCAGAATACCTAGAGAACTAGTGCTTGGAGCTTTTTGTTCACGTGCGTACCAAACACTAATTTAGGCACCAAGAGGCTGTACGTTATATGCTCGTCCAGTAGTTTTACCCTTTTCTTCTTTTGCAGGAGTAACTCAAACAAGAAAGCATCCCAAAGAACTAGTTCTTTTTATTCTCAATACTTTTGCAAAATAAATCTGTACACCTACTATTTTTTATTTAAAATGGAATACAGTCAATTTATGAGTGCTTTACTATTAGTGAAATTGTAATTCAAATTTTAATGAGAAGGCTTTGCTTAACCAAGTTTGCAACAAAATTCTTAATTCCTTCAAATATGAAAAGTTCATAAAGGAATCGTTTTGGGCCTAAGCACTAGAAATAGAACGACCTTAGTCGAATGAGTTCCCATGGGTTAGAAAAACCTAACTGAGCATGATCTTAGACAAACAGTGTTAGAATAACACCAAGTCCTAGGGTTAGAGAAAACCAATTGAGAATGACCTCGGTTAAGAGGGTCCAAATGAACCCTGTGTATTGAAGGATGGATGGGCCTAACCAAGAATGATCTCGATAAAACAGAGTTACAATAATTCCAAATTATAAGGGTAAGAAAAACCCAGTCAAGAGCACTCTCGGCCTAAGAGTGTTAGAAAAATCCAGTGTAACATGATCAACAGGTTTGACTGAGAACTATCTTGGTAAACGGAATTAGAATAATTCTAGGTCCTAAGGGTTAGAAATAACCTAATTGAGAATGATTTTGACCGAAAAGGTTTAAAGGACCCCAAATTCCAAGTGAAAAAAACCCAACTGAGAAAAAATCTTGGCCACTGGGTCAAAAAGACTCTAGAGAACAGATCTCCAAAAAAGAGAAGTGATCCGAGGATGGTTCTCATTTAGCAAAAGCTAGGGAATCCAAAGGAGTCATAATTCACTAGGCAATCATCATTGCCCCCAAGGCTACCCAAAATTAGGAAAATGTAAAGCTAACTTTTGGGGTTATGTGAAAAAAAAGAGCATCCTCATTTTCAAAATTTATATACAAACATAGGGGCTCGACTTTATAAACACTAATTCTAGATGAGGAGCCTAAATAAAATTGATACTAAAAGAATAAAAAAGAAGGAGGGAGCACGGTGAGCTCAAGGATATGTAGCTAGGGGGTCTTGACCTGGAGCATCAGGGAGAACGGGGACCTTGAACCAAAGAGGAGATTCATCCAGATCTACGACCTTCCTCAATCCTTCAAATGTAATTTGGTAGAGCTCGTCTCGAGCGGACATGATCTCCTTAGTGGTCTCCTATGCGGCTTTATTCTAGCCTCTCTGCCACATTTCGTTGTTCCAAGTCTCGCACAAGAACTCGACATTAGTTAGGATTTTCTTGAAGTTCTTAACCTCAACACGAGCATCCTGAGGACGGTTTCGTGGCTTTAGATCTCTCCATACGCCATCTCGAGCTCATCGTCAATTCAGGAGCTGATAGATGGAGCCTTCCCTTTGGCATTATCCTTGGCCAACACTAAGTCCTTAACCAAATTTTGAGCTTCTCAACTCAGGGCGTAGTAAGAGTCATGTCATGCAAGAGACCACCGCATTATAGCACCTACAAGATGGGGGAAATGCTAATTAACACTGAAAAATACAACGTTCAAAAAAACTTATTTGGACGAGAGAACACTTAACCTTGCGCCCAACTGTATTAGTCGAAGGTATACATCTCGATCGCCAAGTGGGTCATGCTCTTGAATGTCTTTTGGGAGCATTAACGAGCGAACCAACTTCTTAGTAAACCAAGTTGTCCTTATCGATATCACCCTCAACGATGAGATGCTTGCCGTTCAAAGTGAACTCAAGAGCCCAAACTTCCAGACCTTTGCTGCTCACGTCCAGTTGGGATTGATCTAGTGCCTCGTAGTTGGTCATGGCTCAAGGAGGTGCTAAAATTTTCAAATTAAGCTCTTTTTTGCCAAGGGGCATGCCGTTAATACTTGGGGCCACAACGTTAGTGCTAACTGTAGCTGAGGAGCGGGTCCTCGACGCCCTACAAGAGGGATCGCCCTCTTTAGAAGTTTCAACAACTTGAGTTATGGGTGTAGTTCAACACATACCCTAATTAGCTTTGGGCAGAACGCTCGATCGTAGGGATCGCCAGCGCCTGCTTCGCTATGTCAAATTAGACCGTTTTTGTTGGCGAGAGGCAAGGTTGCCAGATGAAAGAACGAAATAAGGTTAATAGGCAAACAATCAAGGCACAAAGGAAAACAAAGTATAATTAAACTAACCTAGGTAACGAGTCCATCGAGAAAGCGACTTGCCGCCCTTGTTCTTCCCAAACTCAAGTTCATCACCCATGAGGATATTCTCATGGTCATACTTGTCAAAATCAGGCAAGTCATAGACGAGGACGAACATAGGACCCCAACGGCAGAGGTAATGGGCTAAGAAATCCTTAGTTTGGCCTAATGTGTAATAATAGAAAATCTCTAGAACCCTAGCTTCGGCTTGTAACTAAATTACGTTACTCTCATGACTATGTTGATGAAACTAATGGATACACGAAACGGCATCAGTTCGTAAACATGAAGTATGTCCTTGATATTCATCACTCTGTAATATTGGGTGAAAATTATCATTTTTATTAAATATTATAGATGATTATTTTAATCACTATTTCAAATTACAGAGGTTTTTGAAAGGATGACATCTAGAAGAATTAGAAATTTTGTGAGATTTTAGGCTTTCATTGACTATTTGGGATAGATTTCTAATGTAATTTTGAGTAATAGTTATGAAAATTGAAATAGCTTCAAGTAACAAAAAATGAATTAATTAAGAATAATTTAGAAATAAAAAATTAATAAATTTAAATTTACTAAAATATATTTAACGAGATTAATTCTTAAATCGCTAATCGTAACATGGACTAATGCCAAAATTACTTTACAAGTTCGTTTGGTAACTTGATTTTAAGTCATTTTAAGTCAAAAAATTAAAAAGTTTATTTGGTTGAGAAAATAGTGACTTTTAAACAATCAAAAAATCAAAAAAACTTAATGTAAAATTTCATGATTGTCATTCAGCCTAAATAAACTGGAGTATGATTGTTTGGTTGAATTTGTATAATTTTATATGTAAAAAGATAAAATTAAAATTTATTATGAGAAAAGCTAAAAACCTAAAAATAAATAAGTTAAAAGTTGAGAGTTAAAAAATAAAAAATTTTAACTTTTTAAATTTTAAATCAAAAATCAAAAAGTAAACTTTAAGCACGATTTAGAATAGAAAAAGTATGAATGTTCTTGGGGTCAACATAGTTGATGAGTAGGGGAAGTATCTAGGAATGCTGACCATGATTAGGAGATTAAAGAATGAGCTATTTAGAAATATCAAGGATAGAGTCTGGACGTTGATCCAAGAATGGAGGGAAAAGTTACTCTTGCAGGCTGGGGAAGAAGTATTGATAAAGGCCACCACAAGCAATTTCTACCTATACAACGTCAATTTTCAAATTACCTTCGAGCTTGTGTGATGAGATTGCAGCGCTTATAGCCAAATACTGATGGGGAGATCTGACAAGGTGAGGAAGATTAGGGATAGCAATGGGGCGAGGTGGGGCCAAAGAAAAATATTAGAAAAGTAGCGGGGAACGGGATGGGAATATGAATATTTCGGGTATAATTTTTGAAATTTAAAATAACAATATTAATAAAAGTTATGAATAATATAATAAATAAATAATAATAATTGATGAATTAATATACCTAAATATACAAAATATAATAAATAAAAAATATAGATAAATATAATATTTTAATATTTTGAACTTATTATATTTATAAAATATATATTTTATGCATATATATTAATATTTAAAAATTATTTATTTTATACAATCGGGGGCGAGGAGGAAAAAACGGGGCGATTATTGCAAATACTGTCCCTGTAGACACCCAAATTTGACCCCACCTAATCTTAGGTGAATCCGATGATGAAAACATGTGGAATAGGGTCTCAGTTCGATCCTCGAAAAGTTAGCAAAGCTCGGTATTTGAACCCGAAACTTTCAAACCAATGAAATTTTGTCAAACCATCGAAACTTGCTGCCTAAGTAAGGCGACCGCCAACTCTCTTCATGGCGGCTGCCATAGAACTTTGTAGAAACCATAGCCCAAAGTGGCGACCACCATCTTCAATCATTGGGACCGCCCACTCCCATTGTGGCGACTGCCATGGAACTTTGTGAAAACTTTCAAAAACCTGGCGACCGCCAACTCTCATTGTGGCGACCGCCAACTCTAAATGGCCTGATGTGTCCCTTAAACGTGCCAGCATCTCATTAACTGATAAACTCTATAAATACCGTATCCCAACGTACGTTTTCAGGACGAATTTTGAGTGAGAGAGACTCTGCCGATATATCGAGTGATTCCGAGTCCCGACGCTGAAGCCCTGCTGAAATTCTGAGTCCTGAACCTCCAACACCTACATTGAAGCCTATCTTGCTTGGAACACCACTCGGGGATTGACCCATTGAAGTACATTTTCGATTTGAGAATTCCGCAATCTAGGTACCTTGTTTGGATCTTCGGCCTTTCTAACTCCACTTTCTACCTCTTTGGAGTGGCCGGGTTATTTTGATCATTTCATTTTCAATTATACTCTAACATTACTCATAGTCGCTTTATTAATGCTTGAATTCAATCTTTAACTTATTTAGCTTATTTGTTTACTTATATTAAATTCATTCAATCATTAATTAGTGCTAACATAATTTGAACAATACAACTAAATAATGTCGTTATTTTTATAATCCAAAATACTTACATAAAAATGGTTGTAATTATCAATATTACACCCATATTCTAGTATTTCGTTTCATTTATTTTATTTTCTTTTATGTTAATTTAATATTATAGTATTCTATTTTATTTCTTTTTCTTTTCTTGTAACATTAATTTAATATTCTATTTTGTTTTTCTTTTAGCTTATTATTTCTTTTATAACTTTCAATTTCCATTTCTTTGCATTTTCTTTCAATAGTAATGTAATTTCTTTTTTTAGTATTTTATTTTATTTGTTTCCTTATAATACTCCCTTTAGTATTTTTTTTCTTTTAATATTAGTTAATCTTTAATGCTAATATATCTTTTCTTTTCTTTTTATAGTAATGTAGCTTTATTTTTTATTTTTTATGTTCTATCCTATTGTTTTCTTTCCTTTTAATGTTAGTTTAAATTAATAAATTCTACCTTTCTTTTTCTTTTTCTTTTATCTCAATATTAGTCTAATTTCTCTTTTAGCACCTATTTTATTTTTATTTTTTTATTTTATTATACCAAAAATCACAAAAAGTCTTTCAAAGATAGATTTTATTTTCTCCTTTTATTTTCTTTTAATGTAAATATGAATAGTTAAAATCTCTTTTTTTAGTATAACATTTTTGTAAAACTCTTTTCATAAATTTCTTTTAAAAACATTTTTTTAGAATTCTTTTTATGCATATTTTATTTTGCATTTTTCATTTCTTTTACTAATTCATCATGTTAATGTATGTTTTAGTTTCTTTTATTAAAATCATGTTTAGAATAGTTTAACTTATTTCGTAACAATGCATGTTTAGGTAATTTTAGTATCTTTTGGTATATTTTGCTCTTTTATTTAAATTATGATAGTTACTTTATTTTTGTAAATATTGCATGTGGGTATGTTTCATGTATCCTTTAGATAGAAATTACATACCATAGGATTTAAGGTTTTGCTTTTGACACTTATTTATTTTGGAGTGTTATGTACATGTATTATGTATTTTTATATTTAATTTTGGATGTTCTCTCTTACCTCTATTTTTCTTTGTTTGCATGCATTTCAGAAATCATATTAAAGAACCAATGATGATTAGTAGAGGCCAACCTTACGGTTGGACGAATGGGGTGCTTAACACCTTCCTCGATTCATACCTTAGCCCCCGAACCCTATTTTCTCTGGTTAATGTTTTAAGATCAGTGGCTATTTTTTTTTTGTTTTTCTTAGTTTTTTCTCAAAAACTAAGTGGCGACTCTATTTTTAATAAAAAGGAGTTTTCAAAATTTAGTTTTCAAGGTGTTTAAAATATATTCTAAAATATCTTTGAATTCTCCCATTTTCAATATCTAAATCCCAACGCCACAGTTCCCATCTCTTTTTTTATCGGGGACGAAAAAAACCCTACAAAACGGGGCGAAGGCGGGGTAGGGCGGGGTGGGAGAAATTGCAATCCCTAAGGAAGATACACTGGCAGAGATGAGATATGATGTGTAAAAGTATGTTCTCAATGGGGATGAGCTTTTAAGGATCTTGAGCGATTCAACATAGCCTTGCTAACCAAGCAAGGAAAGAGAATCTTAAACAATCCAAACTCTATAATGACGCGTATCTTGAAAGCAAAGTATTTCCTTCAAGCTCATTTTTAGAGGCGGACTGTACTCCAAACTCCTCCTGCACATGAAAAAGCATTCTCCAAGGAAGGGAAATTCTGTTGAAGGGTGTTCGATGGAAAGTGGGCAATGGGAGGCAGATCAGGGTATTGGGTGACAGATGGATACCAAAGGGTCCTACTTTCTCAGTCATTAGCCCACCAAAGATCTCTATCAGTAATTTCACTGTTGCTAATCTCATACAAGGAGGTGGGGGATGATAGAAGATGGATCTTCTCCAACAGTTGTTCCTTCTATTTGAATGTGACACGATAAGTGCAATTCCACTTAGCTCAAGGGACCGGGAAGATAAACTCATATGGCACTACACGAAAAGTGGGACTTACACTATTAAGTCTGGTTACCAAGTGGTTGCTGAGCTTTCCAGTGAACAAACAGGATGTTCTAATGACTCACAAGCATGGGCTGTCTAGAAGGGGATCTGGTCTGCAGCTATTCCAAACAAAGCCAAAGTTTTCATGTGGAGAGTGTGCACAAACATCTTACCAGTAAGGGTCCATTTTTGCAAAAAAGGCGTAATCCAAAACCCCTTATGCACATGGTGTGGGCAAGTTGTACAAAAATAATGCGTAATCCAAAACCCCCTATGCACATGGTGTGGGCAAGTCGCGTAGACAAAAACCCACTGCCTTAGAGACTGTAATTTTGTGCAATAAGTATGGCAGCAATCTCAAGGGTCGTGGGATTAGTCCATGATAAAGAAAAATGGCAACTTTATTAGCTGGGTAGAAATGGCTGTTAAGAGTCTAACCAAGGAGGGTTCTGATATTTTTTGTATGATTGCTTGGCGACTATGAATGGAGAGAAATGCTAGACTCATGGGTGAGGGGCCTGTATTGTTATGGTTGGTATACTGAAAATTATATTTTTAGTATTTAATTTAATTTTTAATAAAATTAATTTTTTATTTTACGAGAATCTTTATGAGTAATGTATGTATATAATTTATTTATTATGCATGGATATCCGATATTCTGTATAGTATTTAATCTGGTGTGTAGAGTACGGCTTATACACAGAAGGCCAGATTTTAGGTTTTTACAGAATATAAGTTTTATATTCACAGTTTAGATGGAAATAGACTTACCATCGGTACGACTGTGATACAGAGTTTTAGTAGGCCTGTTTTGGTTACGGAAAACAGATAATTGTGTCGTCTATTGTTTCGACTCTCTGTGCCAGAACACTTTGTGTGTATTGAACGGTACATTTGGGGTAATTAATTTAGTACTGACTACTGGCTATATAAATTAATTTACACCTCAAAATTATTATGAATAATGCTTATTCTCTTAATCCGGAAATAATTATTGATTTGTATATATTTAATATTCGTTATTTTGATTCATTAAAGAGTGCGATCTTATATGGGTCTATATTCCCGGTGAGTTGGATAGCGATATTATTTATTTAGCAAATATTAATTATT
>JAOTRH010076876.1:0-17489 GCA_034768845.1 Heliamphora exappendiculata
TCAGATGTTTTACAAAGCCAATATCAGTCTATGGAATCTGCAGCTGATATGATCTTTAGCTTTACAGAAATATTTGGCGAGCAGGGTCGGGGAGCAAGGCAAGTTGCCATGATGGATCTTATAAATGCGAACATGGCAAATGATACACCGATTAGGGACTACGTTTTGAAGATGATCGCTCTTCTTAACGAGTTAGAGGTCCCTGGAGCCGAGATCGATGCAGAATCCCAAATTGATATCGTGCTCCAGCAACTGCCCAATTTATTTTAGCAATTTTGCCTCTATTATAAAATGAACAAACTGGATTTTACTTTGGCGGAATTATTGAAAGAATTACAGGCAGAAATGGGTGTTATCCGAAAGTCCACACATGTATTTGTTGCGCAAAAGGCTTCTTCTTCTAAGCTAAGAGGTGGTAAAAGGAAAAAGAAAAGGGTGGGACAGGATAATGCACAAAAGACTGACAGGCATAAGCCATCAACTGTCAAGGCAAAGGTTAAGGTGCCTAAGGGTAGTTGCTATTACTGTTTAAAGCCGGGACAATGAAAAGAAGATTGTCCTGATCACTAGAATAGCGTGGCTGTAGGTTGGATCATGATTAGTGGTTGTATTACGAAAACCTGGTGTGTAGATACAGGAGCTACAAATCATGTCTGCAATTCGTTGTAGGAATTCTAAGTGACCAGACAATTTAAAGATGGTAAGGTTTACCTTCAGATGTGGTATAACTCCCAGGGATTGCTACTGCAGTGGGAGACGTAGTTCGTTCTTTTTAGTAGAAATAGGTGTTTAATTTTAAAGAACATTTGTATGTACCTCAAATCAGGTGAAACTTAGTTTCGATTTCCTGATTGGGTATTGACGGATATTGTGTTTACTTCAATAAGGAATTTTGTAATATTATGGTTGGAAAATACTTCATCTGTCATGGCATATTGGATAATGGTCTTTTACACCCGTTTATTTCTACTGTTCAAAATGATGAGATAAATAACTAACATGTTTTACCATTTAATAGAGAAGGTTCTTCGATGAACCAAACATTACTTTGGCATCTTCGTCTAAGTCATCTTAATCTAAAGAGAAAACAAATACTGGTAGAAGATGGACCTTTGGGTTCATTGGAAGTGGAGGCACTTCCAGTCTGCGAATCATGTTTAGAGGGTAAGATGACCAAGAGGCCGTTTACAGCCAAGAGACTTAGAGCCAAAGAAGTGTTGGAACTGGTTCATTCTGATGCATGTGGTTCTATGAACATCCAGGCAAAAGGTTGGAAAGACCCTATGATTTGATCGTGGTACTAAATACCTCTTCGAGAGTTCAGGAACTACTTGTCAAAACATGGGATTACATCCCAGTTGTCTGCGCTAAGGCTGCCACGGTAGAATGGTGTGGTGGAAAGGAGGAATAGGTCCTTTAAGGAGATGGTAAGGGACATGACGAGTTATTCAGTTTTACCACATTCGTTTTGGGGGTTTACAATAGAGACAGCGGTTTTTTTTCTAAATTTGGTACCTACTAAGGCAGTTCCCGGTACCCCTAAGGAGTTGTGGACTTGGCGTAAGTCAAGTTTTGAACATCTCTAGATATGGAGATTACCCAGAACACGTGTTGGTGAAAAATACAAGTATGGTGGAACCAAAGACAGAAATCTATTTCTTTGTAGGATACCCTAGAGGAACTAAATGTGGTTTTATAATCCTAAAAGTCAGAGGATATTTGTTAGCACAAATACAAGATTCTTGGAAGAGAATTATGTAATAAATCAGAAACCCCTGTCACAAATTGTTCTAGAAGAGGTCAGGAATAATGATTTGGTACAATCGGAAAATATACCTAATGAACAGAATGAGATACCACCTATCGTGAGTACACAGCAGGAGTTTCGTTGTAGTGAGAGGGCTGTCCGTCAACCCGAGAGATTTATGTTCTTTGGAGAGTCTTACGACAAGATTCCAGAAGAACATGATACCGAACCCAAAAATTATAATGAAGCACTACAAGACAAAGATGCCAATTTATGGCAAAAGGCTATGAAATCTGAGATAGAGTCTATGTACTCTAGTCAGGTCTAGGATCTTGTAGAACCATTAGATGGGATAAAACTCATCGGGTGCAAATGGATCTATAAGATAAATAGAGGAATGAACGGGAAGGTGAAAACCTTCAAAGTTATGCTTGTAGCGAAGGGGTTTACTTAAAAAGAAGGGTTCGATTATGAGAAAATCTATTCGCCGGTGGGTATTCTTAAATCTATTCGAATTCTCTTATCTATTACTGCTCATCTCGATTACGAGATTTTGCAAATGGACGTCAAGACGGTATTCCTTAATGGAAGTCTTGACGAGAGCATCTATATGATGAAGTCAAACGGGTTAATAGCAAAGGGCCAAGAGCACATGATCTGCAAGCTTAAAAAATTCATTTATAGGCTCAAGCAAGCATCAAGGTCTTAAAACACTCGATTTGACGAGGCGATTAAAAGCTTTGGCTTTGATCAGTGTCCTACCAAGTATTGCGTGTACTAGAAGCGCGATGGGCATAAGGTGGCATTTCAAGTCATTTATGTTGATCACATTCTCCTAATCATAAACGATGTGGGGTTGCTATCTTCGGTAAAGGTATGGTTATCTAGCCAAATTCTTGGAATCAAGATTGATCACGTAGGATGTTGAGCTTATCCCAAGGCCGTTATATTGACTTGATTATTGCTCGATTTGGCATGAAAAATTTCAAGAAATGATTTATTCCTTTCAGACATTGAATTACTCTATCTAGGGATCAATATCCTAAGACACCTCAGGAGATAGAGAGGATGAGAGGTATTCCTTATACTTCGGTAGTAGAAGTCTCATGTATGCCATGCTCTACACTAGACAAGATATCTATTATGCCGTTGGCATGGTAAGAAGATATCAGTTTAATCCAAGAAAAGAGCATTGAACTGCGGTTAAGAATATACTCAAGTATCTGAAAGGGACTAGGGAGTATATGTTGGTGTACCAGGCTAATAGCCTTATACCCATTAGGTATACAGACTCGGATTTCCAGTTCAATAGGGATTCAAGGAGGTCCACCTCAGGATACGTGTTTTCTTAGGGAAAGCACATTTAAGGGAAGTGGTGTCTCATCCGAGCGACTTTACAACGTAGAGACGTTGTGGTTTGCATGGATGCATCTGCGGATAATCTAGCGGATCCTTTTACTAAGGTAGAAGGGTTAGGTGTCAGATGTATTCCTACATGGCTTTGAGTATAAGTGGGAGATTGTTGGGAATGTATACTGAAAATTCATGCTTTTTATGTATTTTATTCTAGATCCCTGGCATATTAATGAGAAACATTTGAGATGATTTTGTATTCGTGGTTTCATATTTATATTTGTGATGAATGAATACATAGTCCATATATTCTGTCCAGTATTTGACTCGGTGCGTGCTGCGCTGAAGATCGGGTCAAAGATTCTGAGAGATTGTACAGGTAGGCTCCCAATCGCAATGGACCCGGGCATTTTATTGGTACGATTGTAGTACATCGTTATAACAGCTGGTATTAGCTAGGTCGAACGGATCAAATTCAGGTTTAAAGAATTCGATGTTCGAGCTCAATGTGTTAGTACACTTGGAGTGTATTGAGCGGGTTCAGCGGCACGATCGATTCTATACTGACTATATGAATTGATCCACATCCCGTAATATCATGTATTGCACGAACTCTTAATCCCGAAGTGATTGATTAATTGTGTTAAGATAATGTACAGTACTTTGAGTCGTCAATGGTTGAAATTTTCTCCATAAGATCAACAATACCGATAAGTTGGGTACTGGCATTGTTTGTCCGATGATTGATAATCAGCTTACGGAAACTACGTCCGATTTAGGTTGAGGAGTTCCCCCTCGTGTTCTTTGTTTATAGGTTTGATTATGCTAAACCTGTACAGTGGGTCTTCGAATCCGGCATATCAAAAGGTTAAGCGGCGCGGTTGCGAGAAAAAAAGGATAATTAAATCGGGTTGTTAGTGACCTAATTTATTTATCGGAAATTCATATATTAAACGTGGGGAGAATTCAGTGCATTTAATAATTAAAAACTCAAGACATAATTTGAGTTATGACCGGTAGTTCAGTCAGGACCTTTAGTGGAATAAGTTCTGGTTCGTACGAGAAATGATCTAACTCGTGGACAAAGTTAGGGATATCCAGTTTTCTCGTTCGGTTAGCCCGAGTCCTATACTAACTTGTGATCCCTCACGTAGCCCATTATACGCAAGGATAATTTTCTTATTGGTTTCGGTTATTATTTAATTTAATTTGAATGCCGATTTTGCCGCCGGGGACGTTCAGGAATTAAATTGAATTGTTGGAGGCCGGTTTTAGAATTTGGCACACCTAGGGATTACTCCATAGGTAGCCGGCCCTAATGGAGGGAGTAGAGATTTGGTTTTAGATGGATATGTATCTCTTTCTTATTTTATGGGATAGAGAGATACATATACCATATATATCTTAAGGAATATACGCAAATATATAATAGGAGACTAAACCTAACCCTAATCTCTAACTTAGCCGCCGCCCCTCACTCTCCTTTTTGGAAAATCATTTTTGCTTTTTGGAGAGAAGTGTGAGAAGAAACCGAATAAGAGAAAAAGTCTTCGATCGAAATCGGTGCCCACACACCGTGATCGTCGTAGTGCATCTGGAACATACGTGAGAAAGTTGCAATGTCGTCTTCAACGTATTCGGGATTTATTGAAGCTTTTTGACAAGTTTCATAAAGGTATAATGTCATTAAGATTAATATAGTTCGTTGTTTTCATAAAAAACGCACACATCATTTTTTACGGTCATGACGTCGGTTCAATTTTTTTTTCTACTCCAACAAAACCAAGCATTTAAACAATGCAAATAACATTTCACAGTTAATGAAAACCGTAACCAAAATGTTATTTTCCCACTCGAATCACACATTGAGAAAAGATAAAATGAATCCTATGTACCGACTCCGTCACAAGGGGATAAATATAGCAACTATAGACTCATGCCCCTTACCCAGTCCCTATACCTCATAGGACCGGTTAGGTAATGGTAAGTTCTATACGTAGCACCACAACGACAATGCATAATTTACGGGCCCGAAATTCGAGGGTACAAAGCACCCAACCACTTAATTTACGGAAATTAACATGAAGGTACAAAGCACCTACTCTGCGCACGTTTTCGAACTTCCACCGAGGGTAACTCGTGCCAAATACTCGTCATCTCGGCACATCTAGATAAACATTTCAAAAATCAACTCGTAGCTTGACTACGAAAATAGTTTCACAAATATACATTAAACATGTATATATATATAGATCCATCCATCAACATGGAGATCAAACAAAACGTTTCAAAATATTTTTTCCCTTTTTCAACAAAATGTTTCAAAAGTGTGACTCAACCCCAAATGTTAGCTCCAAACCTCCAAAACATGATTTGTCGAGATTTTTCACAAAACCACAATTTTTCACTATTTTCAAGAACACCCTTTGAAAACCCAACATCCACATGTTATAAGATGCAATAAACCAAGAAAATTGAAAAGCATGCTTTTTATCCCAAAAAAACCAAGATTTAACATAAATATGGCATTTAATGTATTTTCTACCCGGTGAAAATGCGTATAATTACATATAACACCCTTATACAGAAGTATGGTCTAGAATCCTACCTCGACGAGTCAAAACTCGTAGTCTCGAAAATTGAACCTTGTCAAAACGAGAAACTGACTGGATGGATACGAAGCTCACGTCCCCGATAGCAAGGATCCATAGACAATCTAACAAAAAATCAAGCCACAGGCCCTCAAAGCTAGAGAGAAGGCAGAGAAAAGGGGTAACTTAGCTGAGAAGAAATGTTTAAACAAATATCTCAGCCCACTAGATATTTATAGACACGGAAAATATCTCCTGTCCAGTTGATCGAACCGCCCAGTTCAGTCGACCGGACTGAAAAATTTGGGTCAAGTCGACTGAACCGACCCCTCAGTCGAGCGAACCACTGGGCAGAAGCATACTGGTTTATGCTTCAGTTTTACAGCCCAAAAACCATCCCAACAAGCCTAAACAAGATCCAAGAAAGCATAAAACACATCTACACATGCTGTTTTACAACTCCAAAGCATAAACCATGCATCGATAATATACATAACATGAAAGAAACACGCCAACATGTATATATATATCAAAAATAAAGCAGTACAGGGTCTCACAACTCTCCCCCCTTAAGGAATTTTGCCCCCAAAATTCATAACAAGGTCATAAGGTAAACAGGCCTGGGTACCTAGCACGCATCCCAGACTCAAGCACCCAAGTCGCTTCTTCAACCCCGTGATGAAGCCACTGAACCTTGACGTAAGCAATTGTTCTCCCTCGTAACATATGCTCCTTTGTATCTAGGATTTGCACTTGATGCTCCTCATACGTGATATCTTCATCAACTTGCAACTCGGCCCAATCCAAAACATGTGACGGATCTAGCTCATACTTTCGAAGCATAAAAACGTGAAACAAGTTATGCGCAGATGCTAACTGAGGTGGCGAGGCCAGACGGTATGCTACCACCCCAATCTTTTCCAAGATCTCAAATGGTCCAATGAAACGTGGTGATAGCTTCCCGCTACGCCCAAACCTCATCACCACTGCGAACTCCAACGGTCTTCTCCGCTTATCTGCATAGCTCTTCTAGCGGCTCTGAGCTGTCACCAGACGCTGACGAATCACTGCAATCTTCTTCGTAGCCTCCCGTAGTAAGTCTGGTCCCAAAAAGTGGTCTCTCCCGCGTCCATCCAACACACCAGCGATCTACACTGCCTACCAAACAAAGCCTCATACGGTGCTATCCCAATACTAGACTGATAGCTGTTGTTGTATGCAAACGCTTCCAATGATAGATGATCCTCCCAAGAATTCCAAAAATCAAGCACACAGGCTCTCAACATGTCTTCTAAAATTTGGATCGTCCTCTCAGACTGACCGTCTGTCTGTAGGTGAAAAGCTGTACTGAAAGTCAAGCTCGTTCCCAAGGCCACCTGAAGACTCTGCCAAAAGCGCGATGTAAAATACGAGTCTCGATCAGAAACAATAGTCACAGGTACTCCATGTAGTTGGATTATCTCTCGGATGTACAATCTACTCAGTATGTCCACTGGATCTCTCACTCAAATAGGGAGGAAGTGCGCAGACTTCGTCAACCTATCAACCACAACCCAAACAACATCGTGCCCCTTCAGCAATTGAAGAAGTCTAGATACGAGATTCATCGTGATATTCTCCCACTTTCACTCAAATATAGGCAACGTCTGTAACAATCCTGCCAGTCTCTGGTGTTCTACATTTACTTGCTGACAAGTAAGGCATCGTGAAACGAACCGAATCACATCCCTCTTCATCCCCGTCCACCAGAACTGACGATGCAAATCATGATACATCTTCGTGCCTCCAGGATGCACTGCAAGACGTGAATGATGAAACTCAAGTAGCACCTCAGCACGGCACAACTCAGGCACAAACAGACGGCCTGTCAACCTCAAACTCTGATCGGAACCCACCGTCTATCCTGCTGTATCCTTCCCACTAGCAATGCGGTCCCGTATTATTCGTGCCTCCTGATCGATTTGCTGAGCCTCTAACACGCGTGCAACCAAAGCAGGCTGTGAAGCTACTGAATAAAAGGTCGCACCTCTCTCTGTCTTCTCGAGACACATATCAAACTCTCTAACATCTCCAAGTATATCCCATTCTCGTATAGCCACAGAAGCTAACGAACCATGGGATCTCCTACTGAGTGCGTCAGCTACGACGTTTGCTTTGCCCGAGTAGTACTGCAAATCAAAGTCGTAGTCTCCCAACAACTCCATCCATCGTCGTTTGCGAAGATTCAAATCTTTCTGCAAAAACAAGTATTTTAAGCTCTTGTGATCAGAGAAAACTTCCATGCGCTCACCATATAGATAATGTCGCCATTTCTTCAAGGCGAAGACCACGCTTGCCAACTCCAGATCATGCGTAGGGTAGTTCTTCCCGTGTGTCTTTAGCTGTCGCAAGCCGTAGGCTACAACCATATCTTCCTACATCAATACACATCCTAAACCATCGTGCGATGCATAGCAATACACTGTATACCCCAGACCTTGCTCTGGGATAATCAACACTGGTGTACTAGTTAGTCTCCTCTTCAGCTCCTGGAAAGCTAACTCACAGGACTCACTCCACACGAACATAACTCCCTTCCGCGTCAAATGCGTCATAGGTGCTGCCAACCTAAAAACGTTCTTGACGAACCGCCGATAATAACCTTCCAAACCCAGAAAACTGCAGATCTCAAGGATTTTCTTCGATCGTTGCCAATCCATCACAGCATCAGTCTACGACGATTCTACTGATACTCCATCCTTCGACACCACATGTCCAAGGAATCTCACCTCTGACATCCAGAACTCTCACTTCTCGAACTTCGCATACAAGCGATGTTCTCTCAAAAGCTGCAAGATAACATGCAGATGCTCCTCATGCATCTCCCTCGAGAGTGAATAGATCATAATGTAATCTACAAACACAACCACAAAACTGTCCAGATAAGGGTGGAAGATACGGTTCATCAAACCCATAAATTTTGCAGGGGCGTTCGTCAAACCGAATGGCATAGCTAAAAACTCATAGTGACCATAACGAGTTCGAAAGGCAATCTTCGCTATGTCTTCGTCCCTAATCCTCAGCTAGTGGTACCCTGACCTCAAATCATCTTCGAGAAGCAGCTCGATCCTTTCAGATGATCAAATAAGTCATCAATCCTAGGCATAGGATACTTGTTCTTCACCGTTACCTAGTTCAGCTTTCTGTAGTCTATACACAATCTCAAAGATCCATCCTTCTTCTTTGCAAAAAGAGCTGGAGCTCCCGATGGAGACGTACTCGGCCACACAAACCCCTTGTCAAGAAACTCATTCAACTGCACCTTGAGTTCTCAGAACTCAGCCGGTGCAAAGCGGTACGATGGCATAGAGATAGGAGCAGCTCCCGGAACAAGATTAATGGAGAACTCCACATCACGGGTTAGTGGCAACTCAAACAGATCGTTTGGAAAGACATCTGGATACTGGCACAACACAGGGGTAGCTCCCCTCGAACCCCAACCGGCTCATCCAACCTAAGAGCAGAAAAGATGAAACCCAAGTTCCCTCAAACCCGAGCAACATCGGGCATAGATACCAAGCCCTCATCCCGATCACCCACAAAGTAGAAGCAGTAACCCTCCGGCATACAGATCGACACCATCCGTCGCTCACAATCTATATAGGCATGGTAGGTAGTCAGCTAGTCCATCCCTAAGATGACATCAAACGTGATCATGTCTAGAATGATAAACTCAAACTCTAAACAACGACCGGAGACTCCTAACTCACATGATCTACAAACTCTACTCAACACCACATTCTCACTGACTGGGGTCTCTACGCTCATTGCACTACCCAACGGGTCTATCTGTAACCCCAATGCAGATGCAAAAGCAGAAGAGATAAAAGAATGTGATGCTCCCGTATCAATGAGAACGCTGGCCCATGATGTAAAGACTAGAAGAGTACCTCTAATCATGGCTGGAGTAGCTGCAGCATCATATGCAACTGGTGCTTTGGAAGCACTGTGATCAATAAGAACATGAGCCCTGGCCTACAGTGGTCTGGTCTTCCCACCGTATCCCTGAGTCGTCGGCTGCCTCACAGACTGTGATGAATTGCCTCCCTCTACAAACCTAAAAGTCTAGGCCCTAGGTTGTTGAGGAGTCAGCCGTCTCTGTGCCGATGGAGCAGCTGGCGCTCCTATCGCACTCTGAACATTCTCTTCCTGGGGATAGTACCTACGAATATGCCCGGACTAACTACACCCAAAGCATACTAGTGGGTCTCTCGCCTGTGACTGGACAGACGCTGAACTCTGGATCTGGCCCTTTTACAGGCACTCAACTGCACGATGCCTTGACTGTCCGCATCGATAATAAATCAGCTCTCCCTATTTTGACCTTTCTGTCGAGGCTACTGAAGATGTAGGTGTGGACGACTGTGGCTGAAATGAACGTATCGACTGAGAACTCGGTCCAGATGACCTGTGGCGCTTGTTCCTGCACCCCTGAGACTGTGAACCTCCATTACTCTGCTGGCCCCTACTCTCTCTAACTCTACGGCTCTCTACCAGTGAGTTCTCTACCCAGATAGCGGCTTCCACCAGCGCGATGTACACCTCCAAACCCAGAGCTGCAACCCTATCCTTGATAGCTAGTCATAGGCCTCTCTTAAACCTCCTAGTACGCAGTTCCTCTATAGATACCATCTCAGCTGCGAACCGCGATAGATTCACGAACTTGGCCTCGTACTGGGCCACAATAAGGTTCCCCTGAACAAGGGAGAGGAACTCCTCTCGGTATGTATCCCTCAAAGATCTCGGGAAATACTTCTCCAAGAAGACTCTTGTAAAAGCAGCCCACGTGTCATCCGCCGTGGTCTTGGCGAACTTCCATCATTCCCTCGCCTTCTCTCACAGTTGGAATGCCACCAATTTCACGCGCAAAGCATCCTCCTCAATATCAAGAGTATCAAAGATTGTCGTGGTCACTTCCAACCACTCAGTAGAAACTTTGGGGTCTGGCTCCCCAGAAAAGATCGGAGGATCCAACCGCCAAAATTTCCTCATAGCCACAGAGGCTCTTGGTTCAGGAGCCCTCACTTTAGCCCTGGATGCCTCATCCATCGCTCTCATAGTGGTAAACATCTCCTGCATGACGTCAGCATCGCTCACTTGTTCCTGTGGGGCATGAACGTCTCCTTCCTCTATAACCTGAACATCTGCTTGACCTCAGCCACGGCCTCAGCCACGACCCCATCCCCATCCTCCCCGCGTGGACATAATTCTATATAAAACAAGATAACAGGATAAGCTTTCCTATAACATGTTACTACGTAACATAGACACATAATCATGCTATCACATAGCCACTTATGATCAGGTAAACATGTCTTACATACCGAGGAGAACCAACAAGACAAACGCGACAATTTGGATAATCTATGCAGATTTCTTGCTAGAAAACTCGTTGGCCAAATGCAGTCCTAACTTGGCTTCCAAATCTGTTATTCCAAACGCCTTAAGGCAAGACTCATAAATTCTGAAATTCAACCTCCACACCCACATATACACAAACGAGCCTGCTCAAAAGGCTATCAGCATATTATAAAAACATTTAACCACATACAAGCAAGCATACGCAATCAACCTCACCAGATGATAAACCCTCTTCCTATGACTCTTAAGTATTCGAACTCAAAACTCTGATACAAAATTCTCACGCCCCAAAATCGAGGGTCACGTAAAAATTCTCCAAACACCAATTTTATGAAAATAAGTTTTTATACAGTTAAATCGACCTGTTGAAATCAATAGAATACCCAACATGTATCTCTCATAGGCAGTAAATTTTCAGATTCAACAAGGATAAATATATCGCCCCGAGCCATACAAAACATGCCTTCAAGCAGGCATATAAAAATAAAAATTAAAAAGTCTTTCGCCACCACAGGCACCACTAGATCAACTCCTTATGATCACCAACCTCCAAACCTGAAAATGGTTTAACAACAAAATCCCACACTATGAGCCAAAACCCAATAGAAACCAGCTATAAAACTGTAAAGCAAGATATGCAATCATATAGTGGGAGCTAACTCAACCACAAAGTCAAAAAAGTTTTACATAATAAAATTTCAAGTTTTCCCATCAGACTCCCATAAGCCTCCCAAACAGTTTTCCATCCATAAACCAAGCATTTAAACAATGCAAATAACATTTCACAGTTAACGAAAATCGTAACCAAAACGTTATTTTTCCACTCGAATCACACACCGAGGAAAGATAAAATGAATCCTATATACCGACTCCGTCACAAGGGGACAGAGGTAGCAACTAAAGACTCCTGCCCCTTATCCAATCTCTATACCTCATAGAACCGGTTAGGTAATGACAAGTTCTATACGGAGCACCACAACGACACTGCTTTGCGCACGTTTTACGGGGATTGGCACCTAACTCGAGGGTACAAAGCACCCAACCACTTAATTTATGAGAATTAGCCCGAACGTACAAAGCACCTACTTTGCGCACGTTTTTGGACTTCCACCGAGAGCAACTCGTGCCAAATACTCGTCATCTCGGCACATCTAGAAAAACATTTCAAAAATCAACTCGTAGCTCGATTATGAAAATATTTTCATAAATATACATTAAACATGTATATATATAGATCAATCCATCAACATTGAGATCAAACAAAATATTTTAAAATATTTTTTTTCATTTTCAACAAAATATTTCAAAAGTGTGACTCAACCCCAAAGGTTAGCTCCGAACCTCCAAAACATGTTTTGTCAAAAATTTTCACAAAACCATCATTTTTTACCGTTTTCAAGAATACCCTTTGAAAAGCCAACATCCACATGTCATAAGATGCAATAAACCAAGAAAAGAGAAAAACATACTTTTTACCCCAAAAAAACCAAGGTTTAACATAATTATGACATTTAATGTATTTTTTACCCGGTAAAAACGCGTATAATTACATATAGCAACCTTATACAACAGTATGATCTAGAATCCTACCTCGACGAGTCAAAACTCAAAACCTCAAAAATCGAACCTTGTCGGAACAAGAATCTGACTGAATGGGTACGAAGCCCACGTCCCCGATAGCAAGGATCCGTAAACAATCTAACAAAAAATCAAGCTCCGGGCCCTCAAAGCTAAAGAGAAGGCAGAGAGAATGGGTAACTTAGCTGAGAAGAAATGTTTAAACAAATATCTCAACCCACTGGATATTTATAGACACGGAAAATATCTCTTGTCCAGTCAACCGAACCCCCCAGTTCGGTCGACCGAACTGAAAAATTTGGGTCCAGTCGACTGAACCACCGGGCAGAAGCGTACTGGTTTATACTTCGGTTTTACAGCCCAAAAATCATCCCAACAAGCCTAAACAAGGTCTAAGAAAGCATAAAACACATCTACACATGTTCTACAAATTCAAAGTATAAACCATGCATCGATGATATACATAATATGAAAGAAACACGTCAACATGTATATATATCAAAAACAAAGTGGTACAGGATCTCACAATCCGTGCATGATTATAGCATTTGCAAGCTCTCTTCTAGTAGTGTCTTGATAAGAAGTGTAAGAGATTAATTTTCACTTTCTCTTTATTAAAATTATTTGTTAGAACTTTCAATCTCATATCTGCCAATTTACGCTTCAGGCAATGATATTTAAGGTGGTTATGCAAATACGTAGTTTCATACGTCGATTCACCCCCAAGTTGTTTTGAATAATGATTACATATTGCTTTCCACACTCCCATTAATTTTTTCTTTCTTAAAATGCTACCACACACACTCGTCAGCTTTTTATTTTCTAAACCAGAATTACACTTCTTCCTGATTTGAAGGGAATGCAATAAGGTCTGAATTAATGTTAATGGTAGATAACTTTCGTTCTCAACTGCTATTGATGGTTGAGACATGGCAAGTACCATTGATGGAAATTAGTGATTTATCAGAGCTACTTTCAGATGCTGTTATTCTTCACCTTTAAAAATAATCACAATTAAAAATAATCAAATTTTAATTAAGAAGTTAGATTAAAATTATTCAATAGGTTGTTGATTAACCAATATTATTGTGTTTAAGAAATTATCATACAACAA
Source organism: Heliamphora exappendiculata (assembly GCA_034768845.1). Lineage (NCBI taxonomy): Eukaryota > Viridiplantae > Streptophyta > Magnoliopsida > Ericales > Sarraceniaceae > Heliamphora > Heliamphora exappendiculata. The sequence continues at coordinate 13,784 of JAOTRH010076876.1, forward strand.
AAAATTGAACTTGTATATTCATGCAGAACACTAAAAAATTTTCATGAAGCACGGAGGCGCCATGAGCGTGGCGCACACGTGATTCTGTGAATGAAGAGGCAAAGACAACAAACTCCGGTCTGGAGTTCGACAGCTGGAAAGTGAAAAGTAAATATTACCAATCTTATCCCGTAATGCATCGGGGATTTCTAATTACATACTGTCCTCCACGGAGACAGCTTAAGTTAATTTGTGGTATAAGAGGATAATATAATTAAAGTTTTTGTATGAATTTTTATATTAAAATTTTGTTTAATTAAAATTTTTTTTTTTTTAAAGGCAAAATTATATATTAAATTTTTGTAATTTAATTTTGATAATATATATTTTTTTAATTGATATTATTTCTAAATTATTTAATATTTCTTGTGACATAGTCAATCTTAAAAAAGATTTTATTAATTTTAATTTTTTTTTAAATTTTTTATAAATAACTAATACAAATATTGTTAGTAAAATTCTATAAGCAATTGATGCATTTAAAAAAAAAATTTATATAATTTAAAATATTAAGTGGACTAGTTTCTTCTATTTGCAAAATAAAATATAGAGTATATATATTTAATATATTGACAGTTTGGTGTGTGTGTGTATATATAATATTAATGGTGACCATTTGGTGTACTATGTACATATATACATATGTATATTTATAATATTTAATATATTATATCTTACACTGTTTGTTGCAAGAGAGTTATATTTCGAAATTCGTAACCGTTGATATGACACTTATAAATTTACTTTTGTTATAAAAGTCAAAAGACCGTTTAAGAGCCGAATTTATTGTCGGATTAATTACCAATGTTACCTTTGCAATACTAAGATAAGTTATTTCTCATTCTAAAAAATTATTCTATACAACTATTTTTATATAATATAATTTTTAAAATCTTTATAATTGAGATTCTTAACTTTTGAGAGCTCTAGACAAGCTATTAAACTGCCTAATGAAAGAGCCAGCCCTAGTCTTGGATCCTATAGGGGTTAATTTTGAGGAAAGAAAAACCAGCTGTATAGGAGCGGGGCGGAGGTGATATTCCCAGGTCAGTATTGATTGCCATCTCTACATCCTGACAGATATATACTCTCCAACTCAAATCATCGCAGCAAGGACAAATTTTATCTTAAAGAAATTATATCAAACGCAAGGCTCTGTCAAATCAGGTTTTCTAAAATTTCTACATTTTTATTTTTAATATTTTATCAAGTGCTAGAATTTTATTTTCCTACTTCACACACGGTTACACAAGAGATTGTTCAACAGGAATAACCCTCTACCAAAAGCAAGAGAAAGGGCCTAGATCCCCAAAGCAACGTACCAAGACACAAACAAAGAGGTTTTGGGGTGTGAGATGTGTTTAGGATTGTAAGAAAAATACACTTTTTCTCTGTTTTCATTGTTTGTTGTCGTCGCCATTGTTAGAAAAAATTTGTATTTTTTCATATAATATTATGCGAAATATTTAAATACAGGATCTTGAATCTAATACATCTCAAGAAAAGATTGAACATTAAAAACGTACCTTTGACAACCATTGATAACTGATTAATCGAATAGATGAAACCCTTATTTGAAATCCTTAAGTCTTGGTTCACTTTTTTTGTTGTCTCTAATTTTTTAGAATAATCGTATATTATAATTGGAGAAAAAAATGATGATTTGTAAGTGATGATTATTTTATTTTTTATAAAGAAGAGAAGAGGGTCCAGAAGATAACTCTTAAAAGAATTTTTATCCATCAACGTTTTCCTCTTATCTTAAAAGAGTTCTTTCCCAACTTAAATTCTATTAGATGAACCGTATTTTTGATTGGTTTATCAATAATTTGTGAAACCCAAATGCAATTAAAATATAAAAAAATTGTGAGAATAATGAACTACCAAAAAACCAACGGGTTTAGCATTCCATTGTTGTTAAATAGCTCGATTGCTATTGAGATCTATAAAGCTCAAGCCAGAGTCAAAACCAACAAGAGGGAAGAGATGAATGCATGAGAGAGAGAGAGAGGAGGGCGGGTTAAGTCGCGAGAGATTAGGTTTTGGGGCCTATTTAATTGTATAGAGATAAATTAACAAATATAAAATAACATTAGATATAAAGATGAATATGAAATTCAATATATATAAATTTGGGTATATAATACTGGCTTACATACAATGCTATGTTTTTTGTTTTTGTAAAAATGAGTAGATATTGATAAAAAGATGAAGGGTAATTTTAAATGCATATTTATTTTCTTTAAGTATAGATCTTATGTATTGAGATACTTGTACAAAATTCATTAATATTTGTACATATGAGTGTCCAAACAAATAACATGTGTCCATTTAGACTCACCCTAAAATGAATTACTAAAATGAATGTTTTCTATTTATACCCTCTTAGAAACCTTATAATAACCAGCATGAAACAGCTGCCTAGTAAATGTGAAAAGCTTGTACATAGATAGTACGACCCTTCATTTAAAACACAATGAAGCAAATAGGGTTATAGTACATCACGGAAAGGGGGTTAATTTTTCAATTTTGGAGAATTAAGATAAACTATGCGTGCAAAAGAGTGGTTGAATTTAAAATATATATATATATGAAAATTTTCGTTTATCGATTGATTTGTACTAATTAATTTTTTTAAATAAGCTAAACGTTGCAAAAAGTTTAAATAAATCAATCATTTAAGCATAAAATAAAAACAATCACAATCACACACGAGACGGCGATTTTAACGCGAAAAATTCTAAACCGAGTAAAAATCGCGAGACCACACCAGGTCTAGAAAATCAAACACTATAAAATTATTGATTACAAAGAAATTTTACAACCCCAACGTTGCACCCACAACCAATGGTAGTAAGCCTATTTTTGCCAAATTTACGTGCACCAACTCCTGTGCTTGACCGCCACTGGAACCCACCACCGAACTTTAATACTAACAGACTTCTCCACCCGATTTCAACACTGAGAATCCTCTCATGTGACTTCACGAATCCAAACAGATTATTAAAGCTTTGATTGACTTGTTGATTGGCTTGATTGAACGAAAGTTAATAAATCATCAAGTTATAGATTAACGTACGCGTATGTAGACTCGCTTGCGAGAATAATGAACAATCTCATAGGCTCTCTATAGCGGCTAGGATTTCATAAAATAATAGGAGGCTTCTCCAAAAGAAAAAACCTAATAGCCTATTTAGAAAAACAGCTAAAACCTTAACAGCAGCACCTAAAAATCTAAGCCACGCGCTTAAGACCGATCGATCAGTCTTTTCACACTTGCAGTTCTTTGCTACAGAGGCTTGAAACCGAGAGCTATTGGAGACCGCTCGATGGATCAATCGATCAGTCTATCGAGCAGGTCTAGACACTGCATGTAACTTTTTGCCTTTTTCTGCTCTTTGTCCGCTACGCTGCAATATCACACCATAACTCCAAAAAAATAAATGTTAAAATATCAACGAATAAAATAAATAATATGAATAAACATTTGTCACAGATTTGCCAAACTAAAAATGAATTAGACCGAGGTCAAAATCGGTAACAATCTCCCCCTTTGGTAATTCTGTGACAAAATTCAACAAGTTAATTATTCTAATTAAACAAGCTAGCAAAACGAAGAAACAAAATACAGACTCAACACAACAAAAACTTTCACTCAAAATACTCC
>JAOTRH010076887.1:0-17489 GCA_034768845.1 Heliamphora exappendiculata
TAATGGATAATAATAATAATTATTATATATAATTGGCATTGGTAATATATAATTTATTAAGTAGGAATATCATTGTCTTTTGCAACGAGTGAGAGTTTGTAAGAATTAGTATTTTGATTTAATTTTATACTTTTTTGTGGGACGGTATATGTTAGTTCTTTTTGTATGTTAAGACAAAAAAAAAAAACTAAGTTGCCAATTATGCCCTTAGCTTTCGTTTGATATAATTTTTTATACATGTATTTCGTTTTAAGTGAATTTCTTTGAGCTTAATCCAAACAAACCTACTTTTGAAATTTCACTTGAGAATAAAAAAATATAGTAGTTTAGATAAGACAAAACAAATGTGTTTTTAGTATTTACTGAATTCTTTTAACTTTAGTCTAAAAAAATATATATTTTTAAATTATCCTCATTACGACAGATTTAAAAAAAAATTCAAAATGAAAAAATAAACTAAGCCAAACGCCAGCTCAAAATTGTATTGTAGTAAGGAAAACTTTACTACTTGTTTTTGAATTAGTTTTTTGTTTTTTTCATTTTTAATAGATTTTTTTTTTAGTATTAGTCTAAATAAGTATACTTTTTAAATTCCTTCAATCATGAGGAAATAGAAAAATAAAATTTATTGATCAAAAATTAAAAAAAATTCATATAAGACGAAAAAAACCAACTTAAATAGGCTTTTTTTTAGTTTTTTCGTTTTTAGTGAATTTTTTTTAAAATTTGGTTCTAATGAACATACTTTTAAAAACCTTTTAATCACAAGGAATTAAAAAAAATATAAAATTTAAATCAAAATATTAAAAAAAATATAAAAAGACAAAAAACAAACTCCAAAAAAAAAAAACGACTTAGAAGCCAAATAGAAGTTAGGCTTAGCATGTGTTTGGATTAGTTTATTTTTGAAATTTTTTGGCTTAAAAGTAAAAAAAGCTAACTGTTTGACTTATTAGATTTTTGTTATTTTTTTTTTTACTTTTTCTACATAATTTAACATCTATTTTCTTTACGAAAAAGTCAAAAAATTTAAAAACTACTAAAAAAATTTAATCCAAACATAGACTTAGTCCAAACATTACTGAAACTGAATATGGAATGAGAGCATTAATAACCACTTATTATCCTTTGAAGTAGGTGATATGTCTGTCAATCTAGAGCCAATTTTGAAAGTAATCGTTCGGTTAGTATTTATGGTATATTTTTATTTATAAAAAATATCATATAAATAATATTATATAATTTTTTAAAATTTTGTAATAATTTTTTTAAAATATAATAATTTATTTTTGTTAATTAATTAAAAAAATAAAGAATAATTCATATTTTATAAAGTACAATCATATAAATTATAATTATTTATTTATTAAAAATCATCAATGGGAGAGTATTTAATAATTTGCCCAGATGGCCAGCTTGTGCCTACCCTCACAAGTTCAGCACATTGGTCAACAGCTAGAAAATCAATAAAGAACAATGGTTGAAAAGCTACTGACTTCAAACAAAAAGAGAACAAAACAATAAACTAAGTAACTTTAATTTGATTTAAGCTAAATAAAAAGTTGTTATTAATTTTGTTTTTACATAATTTTTTATTTAATATAATTTTTGTTTGATAAATTTTCATATTCAATATAGTTATTATTTAATAGATATTGAGGCCCGATTGACAACTTGCTTAAAAATTAGTATTTCTTTTATTTTTTTATGTTTTTAGTCAAAAAGCTAAATTTGATTTAAAGTATATTATTTAGCAACTTAGTTTTTAATCTAATTTTTTGAAATTAATTGTTTGGGTAAAAAGCTAATTTTTATGTTTTTTGTTTAAATTAACAATTTTACCCATATATATATATAATATTAACAATTATATATAGTTGGTAATTGTTGTAAATAAGTTATAAATAAGTGATATTATTGTATTTCAAAAAATAAGTAAAAGTGTATATAAAAATGTGTATAGACTTTTTTTACTTAAAAAAAAAATTAATAAACAGAAGTAACAGACAATGCATCAGGCGGTGCACCACGGACCTGGGGGAGCGTACTGTGCTTTTTGGGCACGTTTTTTGAGTTTATTTTTATAATTCAATCTGTTTATTATGTAGAACACGTCGATTTTGTTTAAACATGTAAAATTCAGATTCATCGGATACCTGTAACTAAGTGATTAATTAATATTTGTTTAACAGTATTTTTTTAAAAATTATAATTTTTATTTATTTATTTATAAAATAATATCAGCAGATCTTACTCAATCACTTATGTACAAGTATTCGATGAATTTAAATTTTAACATACTAAATAAACTCGATGTGTTTTATATAATAAACGAATTAAATTATAAAAATATACTCAAAAAATGTATCCCAAAAAGACACCGCACGAGCGTGCTGCCACCCCAAGGCGCAGCACGCTCCCCAGCTCGGTGCACCACACGGTGTCCGTATGTTCACTGAATGTTTATAGATTAAGAGCTAGGTCATGAGTGTTTTTTTTACTAGTCAAAAATGGTTTGCTCTATCTTTTTTACAAACATAGTGATGCAATATATAACATTTAGAACGGTACAAACCAATGGTAAAAATTAATATATATATATATTTATTTATTTATTTATTTTGATCATTGCAATTACAAGTAAAACATTTAGAACGTCAAAAAAAAACCCATCAAACGGTAAATATGAAATAATAACTAGATAATGATTTATCATTGTATTAAGTTAATTTGTAATTTATCATTGTTTAATTCATAATTTAATAAGAAATTTTAAATTTATCATTGTTTAATTCATAATTTAATAAGAAATTTTAAATTTTAAATAAGCTTGCTTATAAATTTTAAGATAAATTACATTTATCTCTCCTCAAGTTACGTAAAAATACAAAAATTTTCTTTGAAATATCTGAAATGATAATAACTTCTTTTCTGTTTTACTTTTGTATTACACATGTCTCTTTTCATTAGTTGATCGTTACAAAATTTAACAGAACTTGCATACGTGTGATTCAATAATATTGGTAATTCGTATTTTATCCTCCTCCTTATATATATATATTTTCTTTTATAAGATGAGTAAATTACAAAAGTACCCTCATTTCTTGATCTTTGGAGCTCTTGCTCATCAGTGGTGCCCAAAACGATCAGTCCGATGAGAAAGGAAAAAAACACAAAAAAATTGGGTTGTGATTGGGGTTCAATCCAAGAAAGTGAAAATTGAGAAAGGGAATACCCACCCAATTAATCAATCAACCCATCTGGAAGAACAAGAATGGTGGAACATTAATAGTTTCACAAGATGAAAAGCTTATGATAGTTAGAAAGAATATAGCCCAATTCCCTTTTAATTTGACAAGACAAACAACGTATTGTGTAAAATTATTTTTGCATAATTCAATTTATCTCTTTCACTCAGTTTGGCCCCCATTCAAGTGAAAATCTTAATTTTACCTTTGTAGAGTCTTCAATATAATGAGACAGAGGGATCAAGAAATTTCGAACAAGGAAGGCGACGTTGATCGACATTCATAAAAATTAATGCTAGTTATTTTTCAAGAAAATTTAATTTTAAAGATAAGAATACGACATTGAGCTAGCGAGTGTGGACTTTTTTGGTTCATGTTCACAATAACGTGCACTTATCGTTTGCCTTGTGTTTAAAAAATAAAATAAAATAAGAAAAAAATAGAAAAAAAAAAGTAGCGGTAGTCTTTATCAAGATCTAAAGAAGAGAAAATTAGTATTTTTATTTTGTTCCTTCATTTCAAATTTTTATTTAAGTCCGGTCTAGTATACCAATCTCTTGCTTTGCTTATTTTATAAACCTACCTTTTCCTTTTGAGAATATGAATAGAATCAAGTGAAATCTATATATCTATCATAACGGCTTTCTAAGGATTAGAATAGAATCTAAAACTTATGACATAAGCTGCGGGAGGACGATGTGTTTTCATAAATATCAAGAAATTAGGTATGAGACGATATATTTTTATAAACCTTAAAGAGATTAGATATGCTAATCATTTAAAAAAATCTCGAGGAGGTTACTGTAATTTAACCTAGTAAAATCAACTCAAATCGAAAAAAAGATAGTTTTTTATTATTAAATTGGATAGTATTGATTTTTATATAATTGATAATAATAATAATAATTATTATTATTATATATAATTGGTATTGGTAATACATAATTTATTAAGTATGAATATTATTGTCTTTTGAAATGAGTGGGAGTTTGTAAAAATTAGTATTTTAATTTAATTTTATACTTTTTGTGAGATGGATATGTTAGCTTTTTGGTATTTTAGACAAAAAAAAAAACCTAAGTTGCCATTCATGTTCTTAGCTTGTGTTTGATATAATTTTTTATACATATTTTTCGTTTGAAGTGAATTTCTTTCAGCTTAATCCAAACAAACTTACCGTTTTTATTTCATTCATCTGGAGAATGAAAAAAATATAATAGTTTAGATAAGACAAAAAAAACTGTGTTTTTAGTATTTACTGAATTCTTAAGTTTAGTCTAAATAAATATATTTTAAAAATTATCCTCATTACGAGAGATTAAAATAATAAAAAAATGAAAAAATAAACTAAGCCAAACGCCAGCTCAAAATTGTATTGCAGAAAGGAAAACTTTACTGTTTGTGTTTGGATTAGCTTTTTTTTTTTTTTTTTTTTAGTAAATTTTTTTAGCATTAGCCTAAATGAGTATACTTTTTAAATTCCTCCCATCATAAGAAAACAGAAAAATAAAATTTCTTGATCGAAACCTAAAAAAAAAGTTTATATAAAATAAAAAAAAAGTCAACTTAAATAGGTTTTTTTCTAGTATTTTTGCTTTTAGTAAATTTTTTAAAAAATTTAGCCATAACGGATATATTTTTTAAAATTCTTTCATCACAAGAAATCATAAAAATAAAAAATTTAAAACAAAATATCAAAAAAATCAAAAAAAACGAAAAAAACTCAAAAAAAAAAACCGACTTAGAAGCCAAATAAAAGTTAGGCATAGTCCAAACATTACTGATACTGAATATGGAATGAGAACATAAATAACCATTTATTAACCTTTGAAGTAGTAGGTGCCGTTCATAAAAAATTGAAGTAGGTGCCGTTTATAATTACTAAAAAAGAAAAAGAAAAAGAAAAACACTTTTGAAGTAGGTGATATGTCTGTCAAGCTAGAGCCAGTTTTAAAAGTAATCATTCGGTGTTCTTCGAATTTTATATGGTAAGTGTATACGGTAGTTTTATAAAATATAATAGTAATAATTTTTTTGGTAAAAATATAGAATAATTATTTAGTAGTCTCAAAACACTACGTAACTATACTTATTTAGTGCTCTTATCCAATTGCGTAGTAAAAGAATTTTACAAGAAAAATTCAGTTCGTATGCATTACACATTTTGATTTATTAAAAATATTACATAGACAATGTCACATAATTCTCTAAAATTACTTAATAATTTTTTAAAAATATAATAATTTATTTTTATTAAATAATTAAAAAATAAAAAATAATTTATATTTTGTAAATTACGATCATATAAATTATAATTATTTATTTATTAAAAATATTACCTATGACTACATCATTGGTAGAGTATTTAATAATTTGCCAGATGGCCAGCTTGTGGCTACGTGGCTACGTGGCTACTTCTCCAACTTGAATTTCTGTTTAGATCAAATCTGTCGCCAAGTTGAACTACCCCACAAAATTCAGCACATTGGTAACCGCTAGAAAACTAAAAAAAGATCAATGGTTGAACCTACCACCACAACTAAGGCCCCGTTTGGATACTCAAGTTAAAAATTACTTTTTTTACTTAAACTCATTTTAAGTCAAAAAAAAAAAAGGAAAAAAGAAGAGGTTGATTTAGTAAGTTTTTAGTTGTCTTAAAGGTTAAAGAAAAATACTAATTACCGTCCAATAGACAGTGAATAAAGAGTATATAATGTATAGATATGTATACAAAATGTATTGATATATGTGAAAATGGTAAGTTACACATCAAAAAGTGTATTAATATTAAAAAAAAGTTGTCTTTATTAGCCTATTAACCACCACATAATAGGCGGTGGTTAGCATGACCCAAGGTTAAAAATTACTTTTTTTACTTAAACTCATTTTAAGTCAAAAAAATAAAAAAGGAAAAATGAAGAGGTTGATTTAGTAAGTTTTTAGTTGTCTTAAAGGTTAAAGTAAAATACTAATTACTGTCCAATAAACAGTGAATAAAGAGTATATAATGTATAGATATTTATACAAAATATATTGATATTTGTGAAAATGGCAAGTTACACACCAAAAATGTATTGATATTGAAAAAAAATTGTTTTTATTAGCCTATTAACAACCACATAATAGGCGGTGGTTAGCATAATCCAAGGTTAAAAATTTATTTAACTTAAAGTGACTTCGAACTACTTAAATGACTTTAAATCAAAAGAGAACAAAACAATAAGCTAAGTAACTTTAAGTCGCTTTTAAGTCAAATAAAAAGTTATTAATTTTGTTTTTACATAATTTTATATCTAATATAGTTTTTGTTTGATAAATTTTCATATTCAATATAGTTCTTATTTAATAGATATTGAGGGCCCGATTGACAATTACTTTAAAAGTTAATTTTTTTTATTTTTTTGCATTTTTAAACAAAAAGTTAAATTTGATTTAAAGTATATTATTTGATAATGTAATTTTTAATCTAACTTTTTTAAAATTTATTGTTTAGGTAAAAAGTTAATTTTTTTACTTTTTGTTTAAAGTGGACAATTTTACTTATATATATAATTGTTGTAAATAAGTTATGAATAAGAGCTATTATTATATTTTAAAAATAGTGAGAGTTTATGTTATAATTTAATTTTTTGACTTTTTAACTTTTTAACTTTATTGCCAAAATAGTAATATTGACTTTTTGACATTTTTAGTTAAAAAAATCAAAGTTGCCAATTACGCCCTGGTCAAATTTTTTAATTTGAAAAACCATAGCCAAAAAAATCATGCTAACAAATGCAAACAATTGTTCGTAGAAGCTTTCACAGAAAAAGCCCTAGCCTTGCTTAGAGTTTGAATTGCTTTGATCCCACTAGTGGTATCAACAAGCATATATCGATGCATGCACATATTTTTTCTTTTGAACATCAAAACGGATAAAACTTTTATTAATTAGCTATCTAGAGGGAAAAAAATATAGGTCTATTTTCTCAATACATAGATAGTCACTATTACTATTATTTAGCATTGTTTATGTTTTTTTTTTTTTTATATTCAGGTGTTTGGACCGATTTGCGGGTACCTTAATTAATAATAGGGTAAAAAATTTAATGGTCGGACAAACCTCCAATGAATATCAAAACTCAAATTGATGATTATTATAAAGCAAATCCAAAGCCTACCAGCCGACCTAACTTAGATCATTATTGTCTACATGGCATTAATTCTTACTTGATTATGTAATGAAAGACACCTTGAATGGGACAATATTTATCTATTTTTTGTCAATTAAGTGAAAAACAAGATTTACATGCTTAGTGTGTATAAGATACTTTTATTTATCAAAAACACATGTTATATGATATTTTGAAAATATCTAATAATTTTTTTTATGAATTTGATTTTGGGATTACTTGCAAATCAAATAATAAAAAAAAAATTTTTAAAAAAATGTAAAAAAAATATAGTGAGGATGGCTAGTAAATCTGCATTGCCAATATTGGGTCAATTGAGTAGACTAATAAAGCATTTGCAGTACTAAATACTCATTTACAGCGAATGAGAAACTATCAATAAAAAATGCAAGATATTAAATATCCCATCAATTGTATTATGTTTGGGCTTTGGTCTTGCTCCTTTGGAGTGATAGTCTAAAGTTATTCTTGTTTGGATGGTGGTTATAAAAATTAAAGTTGGTGAAAATAAGATTCTTGTTTGGATGGTGGTTAATTTTTTGGTTTTTTGGCTTTTTAGATCTTTGATTTTATTGCCAAACGAGCAATTTTGATTTTTTGGCATTTTTAGTCAAAAAAATCAAAGTTGCCAATTAAAGGCCTGGTCAATATAAAAATAGATATGTATAGTAAAAGTTTTGATATTTTTTTAAAATGTATTAAAGTATTTAAGTTAATAAATAAACAGACAAAAGACTTAAAAGCCCTTATGCAATAAGGCAAAAAGTTATTGTTGCCAAACAAAGTGGAAAAGGTTTTTTTAAGTTCTAAATCAAAAGGTTTTAAAGTAGTTTTAAGTCGCTTGCCAAACGAGTGCGACGTGATCATATTGTTGTGATATCTCTTTCTTTTCTTTTTTCTTTTTTTGTCATATTTTGTTATGAAAAGGGGAAGAGAGAGAAAAGATCACACCCTTACATTACTGTTTAATTACTTCAGCTAACTTTGTTGGCCGCTAACATATATTAAATGTCTAATAAGGCTAACTGTTTGACTTATTAGATTTTTTTAATATTTTTTTTCTTACTTTTTCTACATAATTTAATATCTATTTCCTTTACAAAAAAGTCAAAAAATTTAAAAACTATTAAAAAAATTTAGTCCTAGGCTTAGTCCAAACATTACTGAAACTGAATATGGAATGAGAACATTAATAACCATTTATTAACCTTTGAAGTAGGTGATATGTCTGTCAATCTAGAGCCAATTTTAAAAATAATCATTGGGTTAGTATTTATTGTATATTTTTATTTATAAAAAGTATTACATAAATAATATTATATAATTTTTAAAAATTATTTAATATTTTCTTAAAATATAATAATTTATTTTTGTTAATTAATTAAAAATAAAAAGTAATTCATATTTTATAAATTACAATCATATAAATTATAATTATTTATTTATTAAAAATATTAAGTGTGACGACATCAATGGGAGAGTATTTAATAATTTGCCCAGATGGCCAGCTCGTGGCTACCCTCACATGTTCAGCACATTGGTCAACAGCTAGAAAATCAATAAAGAACAATGGTTGAAAAGCTACTGACTTCAAACAAAAAGAGAACAAAACAATAAACTAAGTAACTTTAAGTTGATTTAAGCTAAATAAAAAGTTGATATTAATTTTGTTTTTACATAATTTTTCATTTAATATAATTTTTGTTTAATAAATTTCTATATTTAATATAGTTTTTGTTTAATAAATATAGAGGGATCAATTGACAACTTGCTTAAAAATTAGTATTTCTTTTGTTTTTTTGTATTTTTAGTTAAAAAGCTAAATCTAATTCAATGTATATTGTTTAGTAACTTAACTTTTAATCTGACTTTTTTTAAGTTGATTGTTTGGATAAAAAATTAATTTTTTAACTTTTTGTTCAAAGTTAACAATTTTACCTTTATATATATATATAATATTAATAATTATTGTAATTGGTAATTGTAATAAATAAATTATGAATAAGGAGTATTATTATATTTTAAAAGTTGTGAGAGTTTAAATGAAATATTCTAAGAATTTGTGTTTTGATTTGATTTTTTAGTTTTTTAATTTTTTGGCTTTATTGCTAAAACGGGCAGTTTTGACTTTTTGATATTTTTAATTAAAAAGTCAAAAAATTAAGGTTGCCTATCAAGGCCTTATCAATATAAAAACGGATATATATAGTAAAAATTTTGATATTTTTTAAAAATGTGTTAAAGTATTTTAGTTAATAAATAAAAAGACAAAAGATTTAAAAGCCCTTAAGCAATAAGGCTAAAAGCCATTGTTGCCAAACAAAGTGGAAAAGGTTTTTTCAAGTTCCAAGCCAAAAGGTTTTAAACTAGTTTTAAGTCGCTTGCCAAACAAGTGCTAAGTGATCTTATTGTTGTGATGTCTCTTTCTTTTTTCTCCATTTTTTTTTTCATATTTTGTTATGAAAAGGGGAAAAAAGAGAAAAGATCACACCCCTACTTTACTGTTTAATTACTTCACCTAACCTTGGAGGCTGCACATGTTTTTTCATTTTGATGATAAGTTGTAATAAAAGTTATGGCTGTTTGATAAAATTACTATTAGTAATATTTGATTTTATGTTATTAATTTTAGTTATAAGTTATAATATTTTTTAAATATTTATATTTTTGTTATAATTTAGAATTATTTTTTTCTATTTCAGTTACAAGTTATAATTTATACTAAATATTCACAACTTCCACTATAAGTTACAATCTATAACTACTAGTTTCAGTAATGCCAAACGACACCATCTTATGTAAGACATAAAATTTAAAAACTACAATATTTTTTCCCTTTTTATTTTTTATTTTAAAAGATTAATGGAGAAAGAAAAGTGAGCTGCAAACCAAAATGTTTAGCAAGAATTTCTGTTTGGTGTTCCATAAATTATGAATATCGACATTATTGGGTTTTTTTTTTGTTTCTAAAACTGTAGTACGCTAATTTGTACATAATTAAGTCTATGTTTTTACTAAAAAGTCTACTGATTTTTTAGAGTTATTTTTTATTTTATCTGAATTTTTTTATATTTTAATTTAAATTTTTTATTCTTTTCCTCATTGCGGTGAGAGAATTTTTAAAAATATGCCCGTTATGACCAAATTTTTAAAAAAATTTATTAAAGACGAAAAAACTATAAAAAAGTCAAAAAACCTGTTGAGTTTGCTGTTTTTGTCTTATAAGAACTTTTTTTTAAGTTTTGATAAAAAAAATTACTTTTCTATTTTCTCAAGATAAATGTAAAAAATACATTTATTTGAGCTAATGCTAAGAAAATTTGCTAAAAACAAAAAAAAAATCATAAAAAATTAGTCCAAATGCGAGCTAAGTTTTTTGAAGGTACCAAATGCAAAAACGCCTATATTTAGACTAATTTCTTGGAGAGGTTTTTTTTGTTTAAAAGTTTCTTGAAAATTTTATTTATTTGGCTTCAGTTAGTTTTTTTTTTTATATATATTTTTATATTTATTTTTTTAAAAATATCTCGAAAAAATCTAAATAAAAAATAGTCAAAACATAGGCACATTCATAATCATAAAATCTCATTCACGTAGACTCATAAAATGGGTCTTCGGTCTACTATTTAATTGTGTCACGTAACCGTCATTTGATAATATTTTATTTTTAGATTTGATAGTATAATTCTTATTTTGCAAAAAAAAAATTTTTAATAGAAAAAACTTTATTAAATTGCGTGTTTCTCCCTGCATAAAGATATCGGTAAATTTTTACAGCTCTAACATAGAATTCAGTACCTCACAAGCGTGTTTCTCTTTTGATTTTTACGCCCACCAAGAGATGAACTAACCCTAATCAAATTGCCTAAAAATAAATAAAATAGATCAAAACCAGTAAAGCAAACAGTTGTTAAAGAATCAAATAATATTTTCTAAAAAGAGAATGCGAGACTAGAATAGGTAATGTTTGTCAATAAAGCTAGAGAAACGTCTGGTGCACCGCATGCTACTTCTGCCTTTGAAATCTAACTCCTCAGTTTTGTTTGATAAATTGCCGTTTTTAATATAAAAAAAAGTTTAGACTCATTTTAATAAAAAAAATTAAAAATTAAAAAATAATAAATTTTACTAAAAATAAGACAAATATTAAAAATTAAATAATGTGATCAAATGATAACTAAATTTTTATTAAATATAATAAAGGGTTAATAAACCCCAAAGATAAATAATTGAGCTTATGAACTTTTTTTGTATTTGATATGCTCCGAAGAGAAACAATTTGAATCTGTTAATGTCACAATATTTTGAATACTTATCTAATAAAATATTGTTAAAAATAATTTATAATTTGATTAAGCAATTTAGAAGCCCGAAATATGATACAAGAATGGTCAATAATTATTTTATTTTATTTCAAAAAATAAGTAATATTATATATAAGAATGTGTATAGACTTTTTTACTTTTAAAAAAAATAATAAACAGAATTAACAGACAATGCATCAGGGTGCACCACGGACCTGGGGAGCGTGCTGCGCCCATTGGGACAGCACGCTCGTGCTGCGCCCCATGGAATATGTTTTTTGAGTATATTTTATGATTTAGTTCGTTTATTATGTAGAATATATCGAGTTTGTTTCATATGTAAAAATTTAGATTTATCGGATATCTGTAACTAAGTGATTGATTAATATTTGTTTAACAATATTTTTCTAAAAATTATATTTTTTATTTTTTTATTTATAAAACAATATTATGAGATCTTATTCAATCGCTTATCTACAGGTATCCGATGAATCTAAATTTTAATATATAAAACAAAATCGACGTTCTCTACATGATAAACGGATTAAATTATAAAAATATATTCAAAAAATATGCCCAAAAAAGCACAGCACGAGCGTGCGCAGCACGCTCCCAGCTCAGTGCACCACACGGTATCCGTATGTTCACTGAATGTTTATAGATTAAGAGCTAGGCAATGAGTGTTTTTTTTACTAGTCCAAAATGGTTTGCTCTATCTTTTTTACAAACATAGTGATGCAATATATAACATTTAGAACGGTACAAACCAATGGTAAAAATTACATTACATATATGTATATATATATATATAAATATACATATATATATATATATATATTTATTTATTTATTTTTTTGACCATTGCAAGTACAAGTAAAACATTTAGAACGTCAAAGAAAAAACCCATCAAACGGTAAATATAAAATAATAATAATTATACAGATTTAATGTTATATATCACCCTTACTCTCCGAACAAACGGTAAAAAGTTTATTACAATTCATTGATTTGATTTTAAAGTTAACGTTTTAGTATTAAAATCATTACAATTAAAACTTTCATTAAAAAATAAAAATCTAATTTAAAAAAAGAGTTTTGAATTTTCCTTTTTTATGTACTATACGATGTTGAGTTGAATTTGAGTGGAACATTATTTTAAAAGCATTGAATAATTACGGGATAAAAAAGAAAACCTTAAAGGAGAAAAGGGGATTGGTGATGAGAGATTTTACAATTTTGTAATCAAGATTATGTAATGTTGCTTGCTTGGGTTGTGGAGGAAAAGTATCGGAGACGGCTCGTTCGATAATTTGGACTGAATTGGATTTGAATTAGTAATGAGGGAGAATTGGTAATGAAATGAGATTAGTAGTGAGGTAAGATTAATTTTTTTTGTGTTTGAATTGAGTGTGATTAAATAACGGACCAAATAATGATTTACCATTGTATTAAGTTAATTTATTTTAAAATTAACCTAAATAAATTAATAAGTTAATTTTTATGTTATTTATTTTTATATTTTAATTTTTTTTATTATTTTTAAAAATTTTTAAATTCACTACTTAATTCAATTATTCCTAATCTCACACCTCTTTCCCTAACTAATTATCTCCAGTTTGGCGGACTAATAGTTCGGATTAGTTCGCCCAGACTATTAGTTCGAAGGTTTAACAAACGCGGTATTGGACTATACTTCGGACTAATAATCCGAGCGAACTATGAGTCTGCCAAAACAAACATGGCCTAAATTCCATATAGCGTTTGTTTGTTTGGTGGATATGGGGACATAATTGGATATAATATTCAATAGAAATTATATATTTCATGTTTGGTGTCTGATATAATATGGGATATAATACTCAATAGAGTTATATTCATGGATTACAAATACTTTGGCAGAGTGGGGATTATGTATTTATTCTTGTTAAATGATGATAATATTTCTTATTTTTTGAAGGTTTCGAGTTTCTTTTTTTTCTTTGTATTTTTTATTTTTTGTAAGGGAGTTCTAAATTTATTGGGTCTATTTTGGTGGGATTTGTTGTGTTGCAGATGCTGCGAATTTTCAATTTGAAGTTATTTTTTGAAATTTATGTGTGCAATTTGATTGTGGAGGATTGAGAAAAAGGGAACATAAAATGTATAATTAAATTTTTGTGAGGACAAATAGAAAAAAAATTAATTTTTATTTATATTTTATAAATTTATATCCATTCATGTCTATTATAAAAACAAGCATAGTATATACTCAAATATAACATATCCAATACTATATCTATTCATTTCATATCCATTTTGTGAGACCCAGTTTCGTTTCTTTTTCGTAATGTTTATTCGAGATTTTGGTTAATACTTTAGTCGTTATTGAATATCATATTTTTATATATGTTATGCATGCGTTGGCTTAGTCATGCATATTTTGTTTGGGTTTTTCACCAAACGATGACCGCTCGAGTGGAGCTTTGTTCGCTCGACCGGGCTTATGGTCGAGAGTTAGATCGGTGGGGGACCACTCGAGCGGGGGGACTCTGTTCGCTCGAGCGAACAGCCGGGCACGAGATTTTATAGAAACAGTTAGTGTGTTGATCTTTGTGCCAAAGCTTGTTTTGCAAGCTCTCTCTCTCTCTCTCTCTCTCTCTCTCTCTCTCTCTACCAAGAACTCTCAAAACCTCTGCATTTTCTCTAGTTTTAGGGTTGGTTCGGATTCGAATCTTGGCATTCGGATAGTTGATCCTCGATAACCTTGCTCCGAGTTTCTCGTTCATCCGAACATAATCGTATTTTGGCGACTTTGGTTTTTCGTCGGTGTTCAAAACTTCAAATTTTAACTCGACGAGATTGAATTCTAGACTATCTTACTTTAAAAAGGTGCTACATGCGATTATATACATTTTCTACCACTTTAAAATGCTATAAATATTGAACTTTGTGTTTAAACCGTGTTTGATTGGACAGAAAGTATATTTTGTATTTATTTTGGTTTATTACAAAGTTGGTGAACATGTGGGTGCCTGTGATTTTTAAAAAGGTTGTTTTGAAAACTGAGAGATTTATATAAAAGTTATGAAAATCGTGTTTTAGAAGTTTGGAGCTAACTCTTGGGGTTGAATTTTGATTTTAAACGTTTCGATTTAAATAGTGAAACATTTGAAAGGTGTTGATCATTCTACTTTGGTTATGGACGACGTGGCGAAAGGCCGTTGGATGTTTTGTACATGATTAATGTACTGCTTTAAATATTTTCGTAATCGAGCTACGTGCTTTAATGATGCCGTGACGGTACGTGTGTATTTGGGCCATCATTGCTCCTCGATAAAAATTTGAAAACTTTGCGCATGTAAGTGCTTTGCTCATCGGGTTAATTCCTGTAAATGAAGTGATTGTCCCATTGGGAGGCGTGTGTTGTTGTAACTCCGTATAGAACTTGTTATTACTTAGTAGGTCATTGGATACCCCAGAACTAGGGTAATGGACGAAAATCTATAGTTGTTACCTTTGTCGCCGATGTGACAGAGTCGGTACATAGAAATCATTGTCGGTTGTGGGAACCAAGTGAAAAATAACGTTTGTTGTTGTTTTCTTAAACTGTTAGATGTTATTTGCTTTATATGAAAATGTGTGATTTTGATGATGGAAACCCGTTTTAATGCTTGTGAAGTTGAGTCGTTTCTATACTACGTGATTGTATATCCTGCTTTTACTTTATTATAATCTGTTCCTATTTAGTTTCGACTCACGTAGTGAGATTTGAAAACATTTTTTAGGTAATTTGGATCGCATGGGTTGATCTTGTGGAGCTGGGGTGGCGGAAGACGAAACTCTTTATTTATTTATAGTAGTTTTGTTGTTCGGTAGTTTATTACCACCGCTTGTTATGAAATCTTGCAATGATGCATATTGCTTTGATCTTGAAAGCATGCTTTGTAAACTTTCGATAGTTTATTACCACCGCTTGTTATGAAATCTTGTAATGATGCATATTGCTTTGATCTTGAAAGCATGTTTTGTAAACTTTGAGATGATTATACCTATGCATGTATGTTGTAATGTTTTGAGAAGAGAACTTTGTATTAGTTGTTGTTTCTCTTTTTGTTTTGATATGAGCTAAAAGCTTTTTATGATCCGTTTTCAAGCTGCAGAAGTAACTTCTTTATCAAATAAACGTTTTGTCCCAAATTCTTTGGTCATTTAAACCCATGTTAAGAGATTAAGTTTTTAGGCGTGTTTTTGAAACTTAGGAAGATTTTATGATTTTTGGCTTATAAATCCCTCAGATGTCTCACCGCTCGAACAGATCTCTAATTGCTCGAGCAGATAGCCGCTGTGTAAAAAAGATCGATTTTGTTTCGAAAGCAACTTTTTGGATAGAAACTCTTTGGATAACTTTTTTGGCTTAGAATGACATATTTTGTTAATTATTTTACAAATAAAATCTTGTTTTCGTTTTTGTTTTCGTAAAGTTTTACCGTCTGAAATCAGGGTGTTAGACATCTTTATATCTTAAAGTATTTTATACCCTTCAATTTATGTCTGGACAAACAAACAGGTCCATAGAGAAAAAGGGTTGGAGTAAGATGGAAGGTAAGATGATGTTGGAGTAGTTTTTTCTTCTTTTTTTTTGTTTTTTTTTACTGAGCAAATTATAAGGAATTAATAGAGGTCTCGTTTGATTATCGAATTAATAATAAGTAAAATATATAATTTTACATGATAAGTAATTTTATAGGAGTAGTAGTAAATAGATCATTAATACTATAGTTCTAAATACAATACTATACAATGTACCAATTTTCTAATTACTTGGTATTGTACATATCAATTCTAGTAAAATATTATATATCGTTTCGGATTTATCGTTATAAAATATTATATATATTTTTAAAAATATTATTCAATAATAAATAATTTAGTATAATATGAATATTTATCTAACATAATTATTAATTAATTAATTAATTAAAATTAATCTTTAATCTCATGATTTATAATTAACGAGAATATGAGATTGCTAAAAAGTAATTTAAATTTTATAAATTACGATCATATAAATTATAATTATTTATTTATTAAAAATATTATGTGGGTGAGTGATGAGTATTTAATAATTTGCCCGGATGGCCAGCTTGTGGGCTACTTGGCTACTTCTCCATCCGGAAATTCTGTCAGATCAAATCTATGGCCACGTTGAACTATTCCCACCAGTTCAGAACATTGGTCAACTGCTTGAAAATCAATAAAGATCAATGGTTGAACCTACCCCCACAAGTAAGGCCTTGTTTGGTTACTCAAGTTAAAAATTACTGTTTTTTACTTAAACTCATTTAAAGTCAAAAAAAATGGGAAAAAAGAAGAGGTTGATTTAGTAAGTTTTTACGTGTCCTAAAAATTAAAAGCTTATTTAACTTAAAGTAATTTTAAACTACTTAAATGACTTCAAACCAAAAGAGAACAAAATAATAAACTAAGCAGCTTTAACTTACTTTAAGCAAAATAAAAAGTTGTTATTAATTTTTTTTTTTACATAATTTTATATTTAATATAGTTCTTGTTTAATAAATTTTCATATTCAATATAGTTATTGTTTAATAGATATTGAGGGTTCGATTAACAACTTGCTTAAAAATTAGTATTTCTTTTGTTTTTTTGCGTTTTTAGTCAAAAATTTAAATTTGATTTAAAGTATATTGTTTGGCAACTTAGTTTTTAATCTAACTTTTTTGAAATTAATTGTTTTGGTAAAAAGCTAATTTTTATGTTTTTTGTTT
>JAOTRH010076898.1:0-17488 GCA_034768845.1 Heliamphora exappendiculata
ATTACTTACGAATTTTTTAAAAAGAAAATAATTTTGACTTATAATGTAAAATATTTTATTTAAATAAATATTTTTCTTATATTTTGTTAATTAAATATTAGAAAATAAATAAAAT
Source organism: Heliamphora exappendiculata (assembly GCA_034768845.1). Lineage (NCBI taxonomy): Eukaryota > Viridiplantae > Streptophyta > Magnoliopsida > Ericales > Sarraceniaceae > Heliamphora > Heliamphora exappendiculata. Next base: position 116 of record JAOTRH010076898.1, read on the forward strand.
ATTTTATTTAAAAATATTTTATATTAAAATAAATTAAAATAAACGGAGACTAAAAATTTCATAGTTTAAATTGTAATTCAATTTTTTTTTTATATTTTAAAATTTATGATGACTAAGATCTCAAAAAAATATTTGCCAACAGAAAAAACAATAATTACTGTCATGAAAATGAGAATTTGGAAATACATGTAGAGTTAGAGAGAGAAAATAAAAATGTGAAAATACATGTAGAGTTAGTGAGCGAAAATGGAGGAGACACTAATATGTCACCTATACTGTAGTGAAGAGAGAGAAGGTGAGAAAAATTCCATAATAACAATAATACATGTAGAATTAGAGAGAGAAATTGAAAGAAGAACTATCTTCTTTTACTATACATATGAGAGAGAAAGTGAGGGATCCCAAAATCTCCTTTTGCGGATGAAAAGCTAAAAATCTGCAAAACTAAAAATTTGTAGGGAAATTTTGTCTCGCACGCAATCTCGCAAACATGATAATGCGGAAAACTGAATTCGGAAAGAATTCTTCACAAATAACACAGTAGAATTGATAAATTGCACACAGGACGGTTTAATTTTTCATAAAAATATATCATATATTTATGCAGCAAAATATAAAAAATTGATAAACAAAATAAAAAAAAGTAAATTTATTAATTGTGATTATCTGTCAATGAAAGAGTGATTTGGAAATTAAGAAATAACTATTTTAACCTTTAGAGTTACTTTTTTTTGAACTATTCAATTTTGGGAATTTAGAATAATAATAATGGCCAAATTTGGAAGTTTAGTATAATAATGGTGGCCAAATTTGGGTTTAGAAAATCAAGTTGGCTTCAAGAAACCAACTTCTGTGTTTCCCTTTTATATATATATATATATATATGGATAAAAAATTGTACCTTCACGCGATAATGAATATTTTTAACGAAAAAGACTAATCAAGCATTCGAGTATTCTGAAATTCTACAAAAAGAGAGCACTGTTAGCGCCCGACCAGTATTGACCGGCCGGAGACACTCCGATACTTAAGTTAGCCACAATTATGGTGAAAAATAATATAATTCTTATATAGATATATAATTGTATATCTTTACCCGTAGAGCTCAGTCTTTATTTATAGGATAAGAGTCATTTTTCATCAAGAATTCTAATTATTATTTTGAGTTATCAAAAAATCTATCATATCATATCTTTTGATGTTATTTTATCTCTTTAAAGCGATGTAACTTTATCTTTATTGGGGAAACTTATCCCCTCCAATTGTCTTCCAGTTTTTACTTTTTTTTATTGTAGTAAAAATGAGTAGAAGTTTTTGTTTGATGGATTTCAAATTGTTCAGATAAATTTCGAACTGTTTGGATAAATTTAACTTAACTTTTTAGGCTATTTCTTTCCGAGTATTGGATGAACTTCTACACGATGAGGTAATTTTGTTCGGATAGATTTCGAACTTAGCCTTTTAGACTATTTCTTTCTGAGTATGGGATGAACTTCCATACAAGGGGCTAATGCTGTTCGGATAGACTTCGAACTTAGCCTCTTAGGCTATTTCAACCCGAGTAAATGATGAACTTCCATACAAGGGGATAATTATGTTCGGATAGGCGTCGAACAGTTTAGCCTCTTAGGATATTTCTTCCGGAGTATGAGATGAACTTCCATACAAGGAGATAATTATGTTCGGATAGACGTTGAGCTTAGCCTCTTAGGCTATTTCTTCCCAAGTGTGGGATTAACTTCCATACAATGGGATAATTATGTTCGAATAGACGTTGAACTTAGCCTCTTAGGCTATTTCTTCCCAAGTGTGGGATGAACTTCCATACAAGGGGATAATTATGTTCGGATAGACGTCGAATAACTTAGCCTCTTAGGTTATTTCTTCCTGAGTATGTGATGAACTTCCATACAAGAGGATAATTATGTTCCGATAGACGTCGAACTTAGCCTTTTAGACTATTTCTTCCAAAGTATGAGAAGAACTTTCATACAAGGGGATAATTCTCGGTATTATCGTATAGACGCAGACTTCTTGAACATGTGTCTCTCTCGTCTATGTGCTTCTTTCTATGTCTAGATATAATAGCAGCTCCAATTACTCCAAGGAGTCCATATTTTGCCATCACTGTTGGGAGAGAAGAAAAGCATATTGCTCTGTTGCTCTGTTGGTGCTGTTGCTTGATGACTGACTGTGAATTTTGTTGGAGCGTAGATTGTGTTGACTGTTGAACAGAAGACTGCAAATTTTGTTGAAGACTAAATAATTGAGCTTGTTGTATGACAGAAGACTGCATAATAGATTGTTGAGAAGAATATTGCAATTGAGCAAACTGTATTAAGTTATGTTGCGCCTGCGACTGTTGTAGCTGCAAGTGAAGTTTCATATGTGCATTTGGGAGACTTCCATGCTGATAATATTTTTATTTCATGAGTTGCTGTTGTATCTGCCGCTGGTAAAGATAATACTGTGAATTTTGAGATTACTTAAGAGAAGGCACATGTGTAAAGAGAGTGATTAAAAAATATTAGATATGCAAATATATGGCATGCATGTTCTAAATAATATATTGATAAAAGAAAATATTAGAGGTGGAGAGACGAGAGAAGTGATGCTTCTCTTTTATTTTGATCCCCACGGGAGTTTGTTGTGGCAAGAATGTAGGTGTTCTTGCTTGGCCTGTTTCTAGTTTTTGCGAATATGCTTTCTGTATTTTAGTTATTGAGAATGTCTAAGTTGGGAGGTCTTGGCCGATGATCTTGGCGTTGTTCCTCTAAATATTTAGTAGAGCCAAATAAATTAAATTAAATTTAGATTTCACTGGTTGACAAACAATACCGTTGGTTAACAAGAATCAAGTGTCAAGAGTATGCCCCTTAAATTTGATGATGATCGGATTTTGTTTGGCTTCCGATCTATGAGCAAAAATATGCTATTTTTTTCAAATATTTAATAGAGCCAAATAAATTAAACCAAGTTTAGATTTCACCGGTTGACAAACGATATCGTTGGTTAACAAAAATCATGTATCGAGAGTATTCTCCTTAAATTTCATGATGATCGGACTTCATTTGGCTTCCGAGCTATGGGCAAAAATAGGTTGTTTTCTTCAAATATTTAGTAGAGCCAAATAAATTAATTGAAGTCTAGATTTCACCGGTTGACAAACGATTCCGTTGGTTAACAAGAATCAAGTGTTGAGAGTATTTTTCTTAAATTTCATGATAATTGGACTTCGTTTGGCTTCCGATCTATAGGCAAAATAGGCTGCTTTTTCCAAATATTTAGTAGAGCTAAATAAATTAAACCAAGTTTAGATCTCACCGGTTGACGAACGATACCGTTGGTTAACAAGAATCATGCACCAAGAGTTAGCCTTTAAAATTTCATGACGATCGGGTTTCATTTGACTTCCGACTCATGCACAAAAAGTAGACTGTTTCTTCCTCGTCGGTGCACTATTTTGCCGCTGCTTGATCCACTGCTGCTCAATTCTGTTGAATTGATTTTTTCTCATGGCCACCAAATATCAAATCAGGATAAATGATTTTTGCTTTTGTCTCGTTGTGATGTGTTTGATACTTTGATTGTTATTGGTGTTGATAATCCTCTCCATCATCGAGGACTTTTTGATGAACTCCTTAACATGATTGACTTCTTCGTTTTTACTTTTTTGTTCCCACAGACGGCGCCAAATTGTAGAGGTAAAAAATCGTACCTTCACGCGATGATGAATATTTCTAACGAAGAAGATTAATCAAGCATTCGAAAATTCCGAAATCCTACAAAAAGATAGCACCGTTAGCGCCCCGACCAATGTTGACTGGCCGGAGACACTCCGATGCTTAAGTTAGCCACAATCATGGTGAAGAATAATATACTTTTTGTATGGATATATGATTGCGTACTTTTACCCGTAAATTTCGGTATTTATTTATAGGATAAGAGTCCGTTTTTATTAAGTATTCTAATTATTATTTTGAGTTATTAAAAAATTTATCATATCATATCTTTTGACGTCATCTTATCGCGATGTAACTTTATCTTTATTGGGAAAACTTATCCCATATATATATATATATGTATGTGTGTGTGTGTGTGTGTGTGTGTGTGTGTGTGTGTGTGTGTGTGTGGATAGATAGATAGCGCATGCACCATAGAGAAAGATTGTCCATGGATGGGTTTTGAACTTTATTGGCCTGAAATACTGGAAACGGTAAAGAAAGCAAGAGAATATATATGATGGGTTTCAAGAGAATCTCAGTTTCTCTCAAGTCTTCCCCTTCTACCCGAAAATTGTTGGAAAATGTGGATTTTCAGTACGAAAGAAGCCCACAGATGATGATGATGATGATGATGATTTATATCTTTAGATGTTGAGAGACATAAACAGAAAATGCAGAAACCATTTTTGGCTAAAAGCTTTACTGCCTGAGATTTCTTGAAGTAGAGTTTTTTAAATTCAAAATCTTTGAAGTTCTAAATAATTTTGGGAACGAATGGCCTAACGGAAGGTTCTCTAATGGCCGCTGGACCAGATGGAGTTTTCAGCCGAAATTGAACGATGATACCACCAGGGAACAAAATCAGGATTCTCGATGGGAAGAAAATCGGGATTCTCGATGGGAACAAAATCTTGATGTTCGAATCTGAATTTCCTGGCCTTCAAATGGGGATTAACAAAATCAAATAGGGATGAATAGAAAATCGAAAAAATCTGGCCTTTGAATCCGAACTTCCTCTGCTACATCTGTTGTTGACGTTATTGCACGGAATGAAACCCTAAATTGGAATTGAGAAGAAAACTGATTAAAACCTAATTTCAGTTCTTAAGGGAGACGAGAAGATGAGGGTTCTGATATAGGGGTATCGAAACGATGCCCTCAAAAATCCTGGATCTATTCTGATGATTGAGGAAGGGAGTGGTGGATTTGGGCGTAGGAGATGGTGAATTTGTAGTTAAGAATATTTTTTAATTTTTTAAATACGAAAGTTAGGTAAAAAAAATTATTGTTTAATTGAGGGATAAATTTGTAAAAAAAAATACATTCCGTTAACAGTGCATATTTGAAAACATTGACATAAAAAATTAGTGTCATTTCAAGGCTCATTTACTAAAGTAGGTGAAGTTTATAACTTAATTAACGTATTAAAAATTTTAAAATTTAATTTTTAACTTACGTAAAAACATGTTCAAATACACTTTAATAAAAAACGTAAAAACATGTTCAAATACACTTTAATAGAAAACGTATTTGCTAAACACGTTTTAGGCTTAACTCGAATGAAATAAAAATAGCAATATAAAAACGTATTTACTAAACACGCTTTTTGAATTTATACATAAAACGTATTTAGTAAACACGTTTTCAAGATAAATTTAGTTTTAATAGAAGCGTATTTACTAAACACATTTTATGTTAAAATTAATTCTCAATAAAAGCGTGTTTACTAAACACGTTTTTTGTTAAAATTTATTTTCAACGAAAGCGTCACGCTTTACTTTAAAATTCAATTTCATTGAAAATGTGTTTAGAAAACACGCTTTCAGCTTAATTACTGCATTGCATTTAATATATATTTTTAGTAATTGGTAATGATTTTTAAGTTTTTTCAAATTTTTTATAAATTTTAGTTAAGTTTTTTTTATTTTTTCATTCTTCTTGATGACAATAATAAAATAATATTTATGATTAATTTTTAGTTAATTATTCAAATTTTAATTAAAATTTTATTTTAATTAAGTTAAGTTTATTTTATATTTAAATTTTTGATTATTTATCAAGTTCTTCACTATCTATATTTTTGTTAATACGATAAAAGGCCCGTTTCGATTACATTTTGTAAATTTATGTTATTAACTTTATTTTTTTAATGTTTTATATTTTGATTAAATTAAATATTTTTACTTTTATAAATTGTCTCAATGAGATGATTAAAAAAAGTAAAAAAAATATCAAAAGTGAAAACAATTAACTAAAAATAAAAAATTAAGCAACTTAAAATATGACTTATTAGCTAATTTTTGATAAAAATTAATAACTATCAACACTGCGTGAAGTTGGTTACACAAATGAAAGCAGAATTTTTAGTTGGGTATTTCAATAATGTATTCTACCATTCCAAAAATAAGAAAAATTATGCTTACATGAGTGATGACTACTCTTTTAAGGGAAGCAGAAAAACAAAGACTAAGGGAGAGTATCATTATCATTACAAATGTTATGAAGTTCATATCTATTTTCAAAAACAAAAGAAGGTGCAACTTACAAGCAATCCCCACCCCCTTCTCTCGGGAGTAACTGCTCTCTGACTAATCCAGCAAACAGAACGTACGCAATACTAAAGTCCCAGCACTTACATTTAATTTCTAAACATGCATTAACTCCAAAAACCTCATAATGTCATCTTTGTTTATTGACAGCTCATGCTCCCCTTGAGCCGTCCCGCTACCTATCTTACTAAACAGAGATATCACGTCAGTCACAAGCTCCTCTTCAATACTCATTTCATTAGTTGGAGGTGTACCGGTTCTTTCCTCATATATGAAAACCATACCTCACATGAGTTCCATGTTCATCAATTTCTTCTTCATCCACAATAAAATCTGCCTTTTCATCCTCTTCATCAATGTCACCATCCTCTTCTTCAATATCACCATCCTCTTCTTCTTCACGTTGTTCCTCCTCTTCAGCAATATCCTCAAACGGTGGTCCTACAACATTGCAGGATATTGTCAAATGAAAACAAGTATATTAGTAGGGTATGCACCCATATCGAGTAGAACAAGAAATATCCTCAAACGGTGGTCCTACAACATTGCAGGATATTGTCAAATGAAAACAAGTATATTAGTAGGAACAAGTATATTAGTAGGGTATGCACCCATATCGAGTAGAACAAGAAATATCCTCAAACGGTGGTCCTACAACATTGCAGGATATTATCAAATGAAAACAAGTATATTAGTAGGGTATGCACCCATATCGAGTAGAACAACAACTAATTCCTTGTTTATATAACCAATACTATAATATTGTAGAGACTTAATAATATTTTCAAGGTTATAGTTTTTGTAAGCTCATAAATTTTTCTAAGTGAATAGCAGGAAATATTTCGGTAGAGTTTTCTCTGTTTTTTGATTATTCCACGGTATAACCGTATAATTTTCACATGTTTAATAATCCCAACATTCAATGTTTGATTCCAACATAAATCTCATTTGGGAGACAATCCACATAAAACAAAAGGAAATAATATGTAAACCAAATGAACAGTCCACAAAAAATGAGAAACAAAAAAGTATAGATAATTGCAATTCCCAAGCAGGTTAGGCACCAAGTAAATTTACTAGAATGAAGCAAGCCTGCGATGAGACAACATTGTTTGTAAACCACGCTTTCAATGGTGTAAATCATTCGGTTGTGTTCAATGGTGTAAACCACACTTTCAATACGTTATTGCTTTACATACCTCAATAATTGCTATATCATATAATCGTCTCACATTTGTGAACCAACGCTCAAGCTCTTCAGCATGTAGCTTAAATTCTAAAAAAGAATAGAGAGGTATAAGTGATGGATAAATAAGATATTAGAGAATTGAAAATCTTGAACTCAAACAAATAGTGAAGCAAGTGGGAAAAAACGTGTATAATTTACATATACCTTGGTTCCCCTTCCCTTCAAATCGTATGATAATGAAATTCACGGGGAGTGGTAGATGCATAGCAAATGTACGTGCAAAAGAATGCCAAGTAGACATGCCACACAGCAAAATCAAGACCAACTCAAATGAGAAGTGCAATTATAAAAGCATAGCATATATGACCATACAATAGCACCTGTGTAACTGCACTTTCATTTTATATGTTATCACCAAAAGTCTGCACATTATAAACGATGTTATTATTTTCGTAATATAAGTGGAGACTTAATAATATTTTCAAGGTTATTATTTTCGTAAGCCCATAAATTTTTTTAAGTGAATAGCAGAAAAAATTTGCGCAGATTTTTATTTGTTTTTTGATTATCCCACGGTATAACCGTATAATTTTCACCTGTTTGACAATCACAACATTCAAAGTTTGAATCCAACATAAATCTCAAAATATGAAAACATATGACTAAGAACTAATCCATAGGTCATGCACCAAGAAAATTTACTAGTATGAACAAGATAAAGTGACATGTCCATTACCTCGTAGTCAGTGACATACCAATTGTAGGAAGAGTTGATAAAACTTCTCCAATGTGCAATTTATAGAAAATAGTTGTCTTACCAGCAACATCCAAACCAAGCATCAGAACCTAGAACAGTGAAATCATGGATCTAAATCACAAAAGGCTAAGCATGTTTATCACTACAATACAGTTTTACACAAAAAAAGAGTAGAGCATGGTTAAACAAAATCACATTCTGGTTGCTGTCTATGTGTATTCTCTGTCATTTCCCATAATCAAGAAGCTACTAACCTTCAAACCAAGATACTAACCATAATAGAAAGATATTAGATAGCTAAAATTACCGAAAGAGCTTATATATTTTCAAAAGTATACATACTACATAAAATTTGGAGTATAGTAAACACGCTTTACATGGGTGACCACATCCCGACCACCATAGGATGACATGTAATCGAAAAGCGGAGACTAAGTCCCACATCCACGTGGGGGTTGCCTAGGCCTCTTGCTCCTACGCTGGAACACCTGGGGTCCCTCATGTACTATTGGTGTTATATGAGGTGAGGATGTATGCGTCTCTGCAGGTATGTCCGAATCCATCGGCTGGGCCGTCGTCGGCTGGTCCAACTGTCCTGCGTGGACATATGACTGCAGGAACCCGTCGTGACCCCGACATGAGTGACTGGGTCACTGAGTGTAGCTGTAGGCAGCTGAGACGAACTTACATGATCCAAATGCGCATCGTGGCCATGGTCCTCTGTATCGACCTGTGAGAGCTGGGAGCGGGTGGTCGTCTGGCTAAGATCGGGTGCAGGTTGCTCAAGCACATCATTGCCACGAGCTGTAGCTCTAGCCCTGCCACGCCCACGTCCTCTGCCACGACGACCACCACCACCACGCGCTGGCAAGGGCGGCGACTAGGGCACATCTGCCTGCGTCACTCCCTGCGTCACTCCCTAGATCATATCTAGGAGGTCGCAGCCGAGGCTAGGCAACCCTTGGGAGCTGGAGGGAATGCTGGGCGACGGGCAAGGGCCAGGAGATGAGAACTATAGATGCCTCGTGTTAATGAGCCCCAATGAGACGCAGCTAGGACATGCAGGTCCACGGAATGAGTATGATGTGGCGGCTGCGATGAAGAGCTGGGACCCTGTGAATGCTGTACACGGTGATCCCTATGCACCACCATAAGCAATGTGTACATACGCGCACGTATACTCGCCATCTCCTCGTACGCTAGGTCACGTATGGTGTGGGTCTGCATCCATATGTTCGCCTGATGGTATGTGTCTGCGACACACCGTGTCTGCAAATGGAAAAGAAGAAGACATTAGTCATACAAGTAATGGAATTGGTAGACATGGAAAAATATATAGAAATTAAGTTGTTGTGCTTACCAACTCCTCTACAACCGCCGCTGCTCCTAGGTATCCAGGCGCATCGTGGTGACTAGGATTACTCAGTAGCATATGTGAGACCCGCCGATACCACATCATATATGGCTCGTGGTATCCCAGCGGCAGGTGGGACTGAGGGGCGACAACCATCCGAGCCCTCCGCAGACCCCATGTAGTGACCCAAGAAGCTTGTACCTGTGTCCAATTGGTGTCCATCTGGCCACATCGGTCATGGGCATGGAGGTCGCGGTCCATATCTGGGTCTCGTGGGATGGTCTGAAGGCGCCTGAACTGTCGGAGGACGCGGTCTGGGAGATGCCACTCGACCACGTCGTAGCAAATAAGTGGAGACCGCGTCATCCAAATCTCTCTGCCCAGGCGGCAGTAATCGAAAAGCGCCAAGATGATCTGGTCACCAGGTCCGTAAGGCATCCAGGTGATCTGAGAAAAATGAGAACACAGTTAGCAATGAACATGATACAAGTACATATTTGAAGTTGAACATAGAAAACTTTAACGCAATGTAACGTAACGCAAACCTCGTCTGCGGTGAGATGGTCAAACTGGTCGCGGTAGATAGTCACCACATGTGTCGGGACATGGTCCAACACGAAGCTAACACGCCACCGGCTACCCCATGGGCCGGCCGGTAGAACATCGTCTCCATGCTGAATAGCTGTCTGACCAGGCCCAACATCTGCTCTATGACGGGGGGCAATGTGGGGGAATCTCTCCCAAGCCCATATCTGCAAAAGCAACAAACTCCATTAGCTACTAAACACGCCATGCTGTACCCATAAGTACATAGCATGATAGTAATTAAAGCGATGACGACGTACCTATAGTAGCACAAGAGGCCCAGCAACGTCTTGAACATCGGGCTTACTAGCCTGGCACAGTTGACGGTAGAGAGATGCAAGCACGGCTGCACCCCAGGCATATCTGTGGACCTGATCCAGGTCGTGCAAGAGTGGTAAATACATGAGCTTAATTAAATTCTGTGACTTATCGGGCATGGGAAAGCCCCCGATAAGCCACATAATATAAGCTCGTGCCCGCCTCTGAATAACCTCCACGGCGGCATTGGGGGCAATGGGCCCTGTGAACTGCTCCTTGAACTAGGAGACTCGGACTCGACCATGGCGCAAGTCCTCATCGACAAGGGTGACCCCTAGCAACTCAAAGCAGAGCTGCTGCCACTCGACAGGGGAACGCAATTGGTCATGGCCGATGACTGTTGCGCCATCAATGCGGAGCCCAAGCAGCACCGAGACATCCTCCAATGTGACCGTGCACTCCCTAATAGGCATGTGAAAAGTGTGCGTCTCCTGTCTCCATCGCTCGACCAAGGCAGTGATGAGGTTGTGATCTAGCCAAATGAACTCGATCCGGCAGACACCGTAGAAATCGGCCTGCAGCATAACAACCAGCATGCGGGGATCTATGGGTTGGTCCCATAGTCTGCTGTCACCCCGACGACATGTGAGTGATGATGCATCCTAACAAATCAAATACGTATATTAGAAATGCATGAAAAAGACTAAAGAAGCAAGACGAAGGCGAAGAACGATATACAATTACTAACCTCGTGATCCTACAAGGCAGATGCTCGGTGTGGTATGGACAATAGGCGGCTCGCTAGAGCAGGCACCTCAGCAGCCATCGCGAGTCCTACACATTAGACAAAGCAATTAATTTGCATATTAATAAGATTATGAGGTTCAAATTGGAAAATCTTGTTTTCATTTATTTTCGTAAGTCACATGGCCCACTTATGGAGATTACTCCTAGATCAGCAACCAATTTTCTTGAAGGAAGAACGTCCATATACTTAACTGTGGTCTAAAATTACCATATGGGAAACTTACTAGATCGTTGCAGCTAAAGGAAACAACAGTAAATAATGCTGTCACAGTTAGGCCAGATGAGCTATCTAGTAGATTACAAACAGGGTCATGTAACTGAAATAGTCATGCGACTGGATTATACATCGCGATGTAATGAGTAATTGACCAGTCGGACTGCAGAACTTGACGAAAGGACCAGATGAGACGTTTTTAGTGATTAGTCACTTCACCTACAATACGACAAAGGTTGCCCATGTGCAAACATTGTAGTGTGCAACTCCACACCATATGCATTATATAATACTAGAATAGATGGGTTACCCTCACATGTTCAACACCAGCTGTTTCTATGTAATTATTTGTAACATATCTCATATTCTTACGATGGCCTATAGACGCGATATCAGTGGTAGTAACCACACTCGTAATGAGAAGTGGTTACTACCTACGTTCCACGACGACTATTGGACAGAAAAATACCCTAGTTTGAAAGATTATTATGTCGGTCTGCGATAAGAGTGAAAGTTCAGAGTTGAAGAACAAGAGGGGTTGGTTAATGATCTGGGTAACCTAGGAGGACCGGTCCCTCGCCGGCATTCGTTGACAATGCCGAGACGTAACAAGGATGACTACGAAATAGCAGTTCGAAAGATACGAAGAGAGAACAACAGAATGTTGATGCGAAGATATCGGTACTTCATGCTTCAACCAGCAACGAAAATGGCGGTTGCAAGCAACAGACCATTGATGGAGAAAGAGCATCAAATTGTTTTTTCTAACGAGCAATAACTATCTGACTCCTACTTCTCCGATGAGGAATGAAGAATGTTTCTATGATTTGTGACTCTGTTAAAAATAAATGTTCAACCTTTGCTAGAGGTCATGCCTTTTGTTGATCTTTCATCATCTTTATTATTATTATGGGAAATTAAGATGTTTTGGTTTTTCGATATTAGATGGGATGGAAGGTTTTATTCATCTACAAATTCATATGTGGTTTTTACCCTCTCATGGTGAAGAGCCCGAGAGACGGGAGCCCATGTAGTATGCCTCTTCTTGATTGATACGCCAATATTTCCTAAATATCCTCCGTGTACCTTACGAATGATTGGGACGGTGTTTGGCTCTAAGGGCTCTGAGGCTGTTCTTTCCTTCGAGCACTACTACTGCGATCGACCTAACCCTATCCTACAAGTTTCCCGTCGACCTAACCCTATCATACTTATATCTTTCTTTAGAGCTTTTGTTGCAGTTGTTATAGGAAGGAGATAATTTTTTTAACACAAAAAACCCATGATGTTAGAGCACCAATGAAACATTGGCCAAAATTAGTGGAGAGAACAATGCCATTCAACTAAAATTCAAACCCACTAATACACTAAAGATAACTTGAAACAATCAATTTGAAAGAAAGAAAAGAGAAACCAATAAAGTACGAGAGAAAAAGTATAATAATTAGAAGACAGTTCTATTATGTAATTGATTAAAGGAAATAAATACACACATAGCCAAAGAAGAAACAATATAAAGATGCTACAATTGGCAAAGGTGGTGACATCCTTTGGTAAGGCAGGCAAAATACTCCAACTTATTTGTATAACAAAAATCAAGAAATTAATCAGTCTTTTATCTACAATATTTTAGTAACAAAAATCAAATTAAAAAATCAATCTTGTACATATCCAAAGCTTTTGGTAAGAAAAATTAAAAGAATAAAACCAAGAGCTAGTAAAAGTACTCTCCTTAAGTCTCTAATTATCTCTTTTAAGTCTAGCGAATCGATGATGGTAACAAAGAAATCAGATAGTAGTATGCAAAAATTGTGTAAATAAACAATAGATATCCAATTTTGAGAGTATCTTTTTTGCCACACAAAAATAAGAGCTTGCTTACTTTATTTGCGCATTACAATATTTAATTATCTAAACAGCAACACAAAATAGATGATCTCTTTCAGTCTCTCTTTCTCTCCTACACTATAACTTTCAATCTACCATCTTCAATAGCAAAAGATATAATTCAATAAATACCGACACAGTAAAAAACTCAAAAGTACCAATAGCACAAGATACAAATACAATAAATCCCAAAAAGAGGAAGAAGGCTTATTCTCTGCATTTCATTTTCTTCCAACTAACCATCACCACTGGTGTTTTGTTTTTTTGATAAAAAAAAATTCCTTTTCAAAGAACAAGTTTTCGTTTCTATTATAAGTTGAACTTGACTCAACAAATGGCACTTTTCTTTCTAGTTTGATTACACTATACAATCTGATTTGTAGCCCAATAAAATAGATTAAAATGGGTTAGAGATAGATGTTAATTGGATTTCAAAGAACAGTTCTTAAAATGTGTATAAAGTGTTGTTGCCCAACAAATGGAATAAGTTACGTAGTGTGATTTCATTTCACACCACCTTGTTTGGTTTTTTTGTCAAAAGAAATCCCTTTCCAGAAAATCAGTTGCTGTTTCTATTATATAGGTTGAACTTGGCTCAACAAATGACACTTTTCTACTTTCTAGTTTGATCACAATGTGTAATCTGATTTTTAGCCCAATAAAATATATTTAAATGGGTTAGATAGATTTCAACCAAGTTTCATAACATATGTTATTTAGATTTCAAAGAGCAGTTCTTAAAATGTGTATATAGAATTGTGGCCCAAATTTGGGCTTCTCCAGAAGAAAAAAAATAAGACATTAATTTTGAGCCCTAATCTGCTTGCTATCTACCAAACTAAATCAACCCAATAAAAAATAAAAAATAAAAATTGTAAAGAAATAACAATAATGATGATGAACAAAAAAAAACATAAAAAGAAAAGAACAGGGGTGGGGAGATAAAGAAAAAATAATCAATAATCCATCGAATCAGTCTGCAAAGCATAATGTGTGAGAATATGTATGCATACATACTGATAGGAGAGAAATCCACACAAATGATAACCATTGACATCAACAGCTACGTCAAAATTTCACACATGCTTCAACATCTGCTTCAGAAATTCAATCTTTCCCCCTCTAACAAGTCTTTAACATCACAAGTTGTTTTCTAAGAGTCATGGATTGCCCTTTTATTTGACTAGTTCTACTAACAACCATTTTATTTTTCCTTAGTACACAAGATATGTTGGGACTTTTTCCTCTTCTTCAGTTTCTGGTTGTGAATACTATGTTCTATTTGTTGATGATTTTACAAAACTCACTGGGATATATTCATATGTGACAATAAGTTAAAAGTTATGTAAATTTCTTGAATTCAAATCTTAAGCAAAAACTAGATGTAATAACACTACAAATTATGATGAGCGATATGGCATCTCACTTAACAAGTTCAAAGCCCTGAACCCTCACCCATAACCCGAAACCAAACCCTCGACACAATCCTAGTTTTGTAGCATTAATCAATGGAAATTGATAACCAAGAATAGCAGCATACCTTAATCAAATATGAGGCCGAGAACACCGAGCAGAGAGAACGAGAGAGAGAGAGAGAGCAGAGAGAGCGAGAGAGAGAGAGAGCACCGAGAGAGAGCACAGAGAGAAACATTGAGAAAACGAGTTTCGAATACACTGAGATATAACGTTAAAAGCGTGTTTTAGTAAACGACGTCGTTTGAGTGTTAACGTAAAAGCGCATTTGCTAATAACACTTTTAACTAGAATATATAACTTAACCTAAAAGCGCTTTTATCAACCAGGTTTTATTTATACAACTTGAAAACGTGTTTACTAACAACGTTTTCTAAGCAAAACCTATAAAACTTGTTTCGTAAAAACGTTTTCAGTGAAATTTTTAACTTAAACTGAAAACGTGTTTACTAACAACGTTTCATTCATAATGCTTTTTATTTTAAAGCATTGGCAGGATGGAAGTTGGTTTATACTAAAAATGCTTTTGCTAACCAGGTTTTTAGTAGGTTGAAAATAAAGTTTAAAAATTTCTATTTTATTAGTTAAGTTTAAAAACTTTCTTATTTTGGTAAGAGAGCAGTCATTTCAATAACCTCAAAAAATGTCTTGTATTTATCAATATCTCAAGGTAAATGTAATTTACCCTTAACCTTTTATTTTGGATGTACTTCCCAATATAAAAAGGTCAAAATATTATTTTTATATATTACAATCAACTCATGAAAAACAATTTGTCATTTTGAAATAAAAAATTTTAAATTTTAAAAACTTGTTAATTGAGCTGTCTTTTAAGATCTCGTAAACAACAAATTTTGTGTTTGAAAATCACGATAGAAAATTGTAAAAACAAATTGAAGGCTTGACAGCGTGTACCCGAATTAAAAGGCGAAATATCATTCGAGTTTAGCAGAGAATGATGAAACTTGGTTAAGAAAGATCTTTAGAACTTTAAAACTTTATCTGCAGAATTTTCTTAGTTGCTTTATTATAACTCCAATTGTTAGATGTAAACTTCTTCCCATTTGGTAGAAGGCCCACCTATTTATTGAAGTGTGAGTGACAGAGTTATGAAAAACTCAAACTCTTGATAATTATCTATATTTTATTTATTTTTAAAGAGATAATTATTTAAATTTATAATTATTTTTTTATATTTATTTTTAAAGAGATAACTATTAAATGGCATAATTATTTTTAATTTAAAGAGATAATTATCTAGTAACATAATTATTTTTTTATTTATTTTAAAAAAATAATTATATACTTTTAATTTAATTAAAAAAAAATTTTCTCACGTAATTTTCTTGTGCTAAGTGGCTTAATTTAATTAGCGAAAAACTTGTTATATAAAAAAATATACCATTTACACATAGCGCTATGTAATTGGATCAATCATAAAATTTAATTTGGGATTATTTCAACACGCTGTAATATTTGATTTGTTAATAATTGTATAAGATTTTTGAGTTGTATGACACGTATCAATTTGTGATAGGTTAAAATTTATATGCCTATAAATGCCCTTTCAAGACCTACTTACATTTATGTGAGGAAGTATCGATTTTTTTTAGTATTATTATTTTAATTGAAAGTTAATAACGGGATCTTTTTTTTTACCAACTTTCCTTTTTGAGAGGTGTTTTATTATTTATGAAATTCTCTTTGGCATCAATTACTAGAAATTTTTCAATTTTTATTCCAGAAAAACATGATTCTCTTAGAGCATTGTGGACTTCTAGGATTGGAATTCCTTGAATAGCTGGAACTAATTTTTAGAAATTGAGTAGAATAAATTGCTTCACTTTATACATCACCCCATGCACGATCTTCAACTTATCAAAAGAAGCTCCACTATAGTAAGAGTCAAGTGTCAAGACTCCTATCAACATAATTATTTTATTTTATTATTTTTCTTCTTCTTCGTTTTTTTTTAAGAAAATGAAAGAAGAAAAATAAAAAAATGTAAACTTCCTAAAGTCCTGAAGACTCCTCCGTGAACTCCATGAAAAGTGAAATTGAATGAAGACTCCTCCGGAGGTGGAATTGGTTCAGAACTTGGTGATCAATAAAAAGCCTCCTTTTTCAGCCAAACAACCGGTTAAAATCCTTGTTGAATCTCACCACTCTGCCTTATAAATTCGTGGGCACCAGAGGCAAATTTCACATACTAACATTTGAAGAAATTTTGGCGTTCTTTTTTTTTTTGAATAATTAATTGTAATATAAAAAAAAAAAATTACATAAATACAAAATATATATCCTAATAAATTACATAAGTACCACTAGGAGCCTACGCCCTAAACATATTCAACAACTAAAGCCAAATCCCCGCTCTGAGAAAAGCTATCAAAAAAGTATATTCCACGCACAACCCGCGTGAATAGGAAAAAAACTTACAAGTTCACACACAACCCGCACGTATAGGACGCATCATATAACTAAAAATCCAAAACTAACTCGAAAAGTAGTAGTATCAATTTTGGTATTCTTTGTATCAATCAACAGGTAACTTTCCTTGCACAAATTATATATA